>OENM01000088.1:14910-31265 GCA_900239745.1 Rotaria magnacalcarata
CCCCCCCCCCCCCCCCCCCCGCCTTATATCATGAAATAAATCCACGGTAACTATCATAATAACAAACATGTTTTTTCACTTCACAATCATTGGATCACAACCGGCAAAAGTCGATTACTATCAAAATAATAGAAAAATATATTGTCTATTTGCATTTCTCAAAACAAAATGAATCATTCGTAAGTGCAATGATAAATTAAGTTAAAATTTTTCTCATTTTAGGTTAATCTCAACTGAGAAACAAACACAATTGTGAATTTGAAAAGAGAAAATAGTTTGCTGATTGTTTAGGGTATGGATCGGTCTTTTTTATCAGTTGATGATCATCTATATCCACGCACTGCTCTTGATTGTTGTAAAACAAAAATCTAAATGGTCCACCAGTTAGATATACGTTAAGGATTTAGATTAAAGATATAGATATAGAATAAGAGCTAGATATAGAGTAAGAGGTTATTTGAGCTACGGAACCATTTTTAATACTAACTGGGAACGGTTCCGCACGGAACCATATTTATACGAAACCGAAAAAAGGTTTAGATTTCGTTGCAAATCTCGGGTATTTCTTGAAAAAACTGAATAATTCTTATGCATATATTCATAAATTATATTTATTCAACATATTTCTATAGAAGATTAACAGACTGTTCTCATTTTAAGAAGATGACAGCCTGAAAACAACACAATACTATGTAATAGCGAATACCATGTTTTGTAAACCAGATTTGAGTCGAATCGAATCGAATAACAATTATGAAAAGCCAAAAAAGCAGAATCGAATCCGAATGGCACTCTTGTTATTCGTTTCGGTCTCTGATTAGGATCACATTGACACTTCGTGCCAACCTGCATATACATGCAAACAAGAAAGTCATCTTTACCGATGGAAAAGGTTTCTACAGTCCCAAGTCATCCATAACTGACAAAAACATATCATTTTCAACCAGAGGTACACAAAAGGCTGAAGGAATGGTTTCATTCGAGCTAATCTTCTCTATAGCCATAAATCATGCGGCATATAGGAAAGAACAGAATAACCGTTTTCAATGTTTATTTCGGCTTGCTTCGATTGAAAATGCAGCTATTAGTGTTGATGATCGTATTCTGTAAAAAAGGAATCGGTGATCTTGAAGAGCAAAAGTATTGTGAGGATATCTCGATGAAAACTAAAACTTGAGACCTCATTTTACTACTGAAATGATGGAATTCCTTTTCTTCACGACGTCAAAGTGATTTGGCATGCACAATCAACAGAAACAGTCGACTTTCTCTCTCAGATTCCACAGGCAAATTAGATAAAAACCACTCATTTTCACCATTTATCGAATATTTCTTTCGTTTCGAAAACGCTGACAACGTACAACATGCAAGATTGTAGAGCAAGTAAAACTGCACCAGGATCGCTTCAGCTTGTAGCCGAGTAATACGGCTTAACGAAGAAACTACATTGACAAGATGACATCTTTTCGAGGCTGATGGGGAGCAGTACGGACTCGTGAAGTACATTTTTTCTGCATACACTAGGGTCATGTAAAATATGGTTAGATGCGTCTTTTCAATACGCATCGAATGGTGGTCTGGAAGTCCATTTCGATGCTTCCTTTCGTGAAATACAAGTAAAACAAGTCGTCGGGATGAGTTTCCGAAAAGTGACATATTTGACTTTTCATGTCAAAGTAGAGCTCGCGTGGCAATTTCCAACAAGGGGCCATAGGGGAAATTTTTGCGCAGAAGTTCTTAGATTCATTTGCTCTACAAACCGCGAAAGTTTCAGCCGAATCGGAGAAATGTTTTGTAAACGTGGAAGAGATCCGTTGGGCACACCCTGCGCTTAAATACAGTACCATAGTACCATCAATAATAGCTACGATTTGGATTCAAATCTCAAAAATCGATTTTGTCGCCTGGCTGCCCACTGTGCTGAGTCTGCCCTAGCCCAAAATCCTGGCTCCGCCACTGCCGTACGAGTATATTTTTACCAGGATGTTGAATATTTATTCGTTTTAAATTTAACTTGTATCGCCATAGCAATAGTGGCATTGATTGATTATTTACGGGATCCGAACTAATCATTGTTAATAGCCGTTTAGTTTAAATTTAGAAATATTTTTTAAAATAAATAAAAATAAAGTAAGCTGCCGCATAAATGGTACCCACAGTCGGTATTTTGCTGTTTAAATCGGACGCTGCACAAGTGATGCCATGAACTATTTCGTCTGGTGTGCAACAACTTTTTCTTGAATCATAGATGTGATAGTAGCCGTCAATAACACAGCGTGCGTTGCCTTCACCACTGATCAAGTTTCCGCAGCATACGTGTGTCGATGTGTTGTATGCATTATTTGAAGAGCCCAAACCGCAGCATTCGTCGCCAGTCGACCAGTTTTCGCAGCATCTTTTAGCTCCTGTTGAGTAAGGATTCGGACCACAGCATGCGTCGCCTACTCCGATTATGTTCGATGTAAATGATGCATGTGCCGCTGTGTTATAGAATGTGCCAGCGCAGCAGACTAAATTCTTTGTGCGATTGTATGGCTTCTCCAAACAGCATGCGTCGCCATATGCAAGGGTGTGGGTGAAGCCGTAATACAAGATTGTCCTGTAGTCAGCGCTTTTGCAGCACGACTGTGTCGAGTTATCATAGGGCTCATAGGCCACCCAACTCGGTCCGTAATAATAAACGTATGAGCTGACTGCACAGCATGCGTTTCCTTCGCCGGTTACATTTGTCTTGAAAACATGGAGAGAAGGAGGGGAGTTAATTATGCTAACGCATGTAATCTTCTCACAATTAGTCGCAGTTTGCTGCATAAACAAAATCGAAACATAACAAAATAAACCAATTAAATAGCACTGCATTATTATTTCATTGAATAAGAGAAAATTTGAGAGTTTTGGTTTTATGAATAAGCTAATGTTATGAAGCGGGATGCGAGCTACGGAACCTGTTTATTCTTTATTAAAAGACTCCAAACTGACGTACAATAAAAATAGCCGAACAGAAAGAAGTAAGAGAAACTATGCGCACAATTATATGCACGTATAGATAAGAGATGAATGGAGAGAAGAGGCAATCTTGATGGTATGGGTGTGTTAAACACTCAAAATGAATATAGATTCAAAGTAGTATATACGACGCGTTTCGATTGAGGCTTAATTCGATCATCATCAGGTATCTTCAGAATCCAATGTTACATTATTATATACAACGTAAATTTTATATAAAAACAAAAAAATTTAGATTATTTCAGTACAAGGAGCTCTCTGTCGATTACAGCCAAAAAGAAATAACAATTATTATTGATGTTACGACCGAAGTGTTCCCCTTCGATCGTAAGACGGAACAAACGAATAATACACACTCCTTTCTAGTACAGTGGTTAATACGTCTGCCCGGAAAGCAGGAGGTGCATGGTTCGATTCCATGCGAAGGGGGATTATCCTTTTGTTCCGTTCTGTTGTCATACCATCACGTTGCTGTCTCGCTGATAACTGAGTATAATAATGTGAGCGAAAAAAAGACATAACAATTGACTTCGAAAGAACCCATGGCGTAAAAAAAAATGAAGGGAACGAGCCACGTAACGCGTTTCTTCAAGACAAAATGCCTTTCGCAGCATTTTATTGAGATAGAATGCGTATCGCTACGTTAATTTTTCGAAGCAATCCAAAAAGTTTCTTTTCTACATTGCGGTTCGAACCGTTTTTGAATTGAAACGCTGTGAAACGCACTTCAGCCTGCAGACAACGCGTTTTAGAGTCACGATTTAAAGAAAATGTGCAATGCGTTTCTGTTTCAAACGCGTTTTGCATCATTCCAATCAGAAACGATGCCAAAAGCATCCATCCTGTTACAGCAATATCCATATGCAATGCATGTGAGTTAAGCAAAAATTAATTCCTTTTCATTATTTTGGAAACGATGTGAAATGATTTATAGAAGGTTTGCTAGTCGAATGGTTTTAAAACATGAACATCGTGATGCAACTCTTCTGTATGCAAGATCAGAATCGCAGTCCTCTAAAACCTAATGATTTTAAGCCGTTCTATAAAGCAAATTCGAACTTAGACTATTGCTGAGCACCAGAGTATAACAAGAGTACTTGCTTTCCCTTAGAAAAATCATTTCGCTGGGCTTTCACCGAAATAAAATGCATTTCGTAGCGTTCAACGAAGAGCTTCTTTCAATATTGAGCAGTTAGAGGATATTCAGTAACGGCTAATACAAAGATAATACATATGAAGCTGCTTTGTTTTGTTGGCGTGTGAAAGAATTTTCGTGTAATCTAAGATTTTACTAATAATTATTATGAATCATATATAGATTACCCGATACTGACTAATGATACTACCTATAAAGCGACTAAAATATGATTTTGGTTCGTATGGTATTCACGTAACTGGGCTTTGATTACAGAAGAAACTCGAATTACAGAAGAAACTTGCTTTCATTTATCAATGTCATTGAGTTGAAGGACGTTGAATTCATAGCCACAAAAATTCAATAAATCAGAAAATAAAACGCAAACATTTTTAAGTTTAATTCTTCTCAATTCACATTTCATGCATTCAATTTTTCTAAAATATTAAATTCAATTTAGATCCGATTACATTAGTTTCAATGGGGTCTCCCTAATCCACTCTCCCGCGACGACTCTCCGCAAAATAACGAAATCCCTGGCGAGCCCTGTCGTGAGTCCCCGGGAATTTGTCAGGAGCTCCCTGCGGATTCTTCGAGGGAGAGTTGACTAGGGTGTACTCAAATTTAACTTTCAAAGAAGGTAAAAATAAAGTAAATCAAGAGGAATATGACAACAATAATTGGATTTAAGTATCAAGGAAGTGATAATTTTTAATTTATCGACATGAGAAACCGAAAATCTATTTCAATAACAAGTTTATGCGAGAGTCAGAATAACGAGACAATAAATAGAGATATCATTTGACTATTTTAGTTGAACGGTTTATGTGCATGTCTTTTAGTATTTTGTTCTCGTGTTTGAATCCATCTTTTAACTTTATCGAAGTTTATGTAAATTATAGTTCTAGAGTTCTATGAATCAATGCAAACGAGTATATGGATCGTATATGCAACTCAACTTCTATGAAGTACTTGATGGTTTTCAATTTTTTTTCATCCAAAATATACGATACCAGTTTCGGAAACAGTACAAAACGCTATCAAGAAATGATCGTTTCGCAACGTTTGGTTTGGCAGATGTGGAATGCGTTAAACCAGTCAACATTAACGCGTTTCGCAGCTATGGGAAAACGCGTTCTCAGAACGCGTTTTTTTCGAAGAAATTTACGCCATGGGAAGTACGTTTAATTTTGATGTCTAGATCTATTTTGTTCGAATCGTGGTAAAAATAAAATGGGTGCGTTTAACACTCAATATTCGATAGATTCAAAGCATAACACGACGTTTTGATCTTGCTTAAGGATCTCATCGGGTATCTTAAGAACCCCAATACTACATTATTATATAGAATGTAAATTCTATATAAAAACAATATAAGACTAGCAGAGAATTCTTCGAATTCTATTTGATAATAAAATCATTTCAGGAAATGGTTTCTATCTCAATTTCGGAGAAAAAGAAAAATAAGTATTATGGGCTCCGACGGACATGTTCAATTTAGAGGATCTTTTCTGTGTGCTTTATAAATGGTAGGATATTTTTCTAGTGGGTGCGCCGTAGAAACGCCGAAAGAAAAAATGTCGAAAGAAAAAATGTCGAAAATTTCGAGTATAAGACGTTCTTTATTTTTGATATAGTAATAACACTGTAACATATATCATACTTGAGTCAGAGATTAAAAAACTGAAAAAAAAGAAAGTATCATTTCTTCCGTTTAACAACTGTGAATGATAAACCATCTAAATATTCTATTACATTAATAAGACCATCATAATATCGTTTATCGAGGTTGTCTATACGACGTTGAATAGAAATTGTTTGTGCTTGTTTTGTTCTTGCACCTAAGCCTGCAGTAAATTGAGTATATATGTGGTGAAAACGACACTCTTCTCCTTGAAGAAATTTAATGAACGACCAAATATTCGGATGAGTAACTTGCACTCGACGATTAAAGCGACCATGAAATGCTACATAAAACATAAAAGTATGAAATTGCAAAGGAGATAAAATAAAATGTTTACCCTCGGTATTATTATTAGTTCTCATCGCAAAACCATGAACACACCATTGAGAAGTAGAAACGTTCACAAACCATTGTTCTTGGAAGTATATTAATAAATCATTCATGGCTGTTCTCATTGTTGTTGACAAGTTGCTGACTAATTCATCATACGTGTATTCAATGACAGGTTCTGGCAACAATGGCAGAGCCATTAATTGTCGGCATAGATGTTTAACTGCATCATCATTGTTGTACGATGAGGATAATTTAAGTTGTTGTATATTACGATATACAGCTTGCGTGAAATGAAAATAGCAAGAAGAATGTTTTGCTGTGCTAAACTATAAGGTAAAAATGTAAACGTATGCTTCCATCACAAGAAATATAGAACACTTACTTCAGCTTTAAGTACACCTATCAGAGCTGGTTCGAAATCAATCATAACTAGTTTTAGTGTAAAATCGAGTTTCATTTGAACAGCTATTGCGTTTAACTCAAAAAACAAAAACTGATATGTACTTTTCAACTTATTTGGTAATAAACCAAACACTCAAGGAAACGCTAAACAGATAAAAATTAGACTGATGCAGATGGCTTTGAACGAAAGTAATTTACTCACATTGTTCGTATTTGATAGAATGTATTGTATAAATCTGATCGAATATTTTTGAACAAGATGAAAAAGTTCCGTCCATGAGAATCGTTTCTGCTGTAAAGAGCATTTCAATTGTTCAGGCGACGAAAATAGAATCATTCTTTGTCGCCTTGTAATCATCTTGTCAACAACCAAAAAATCGTTGTTTTTCAACGTTTTTGTGTAAGGATCAGGAATATCAAATAACTGCGTTGTCGGAATTGTAGGCATAAGACCACGACGTGCTTTGTTAAATGCACTGTCTTAAAGTTAACAAAAACTTTGCATACTAAAATCAAGCACTCAAGAATACTATTTGTTTACTTATTTCTCGTTCACTCGGTAATATAGCTATTGCAGCAGTTGATAAAATTGCTTTCGCACATTCCTCATCATAGATACGTGGAATAGGTGTCGTCTCATGTATTGCTCGTTGTTTGACATTTTCCCGAAATTCACGCACATCTATCATTTCAGATTTAGCAGAGTGACGATGTTCACCAATCATTTTAATGAAATGATCATTTGTATTTGAATGAATTTTCGCTGAGCATTCAGTAAGTGTACATATCCAATATTTTGTAGTCGTTGTTGATTTGTTCAATTTGAAAAGGTATTTATCTGATACAAGCAATGGTTTTCTTTTTTGCGACTGAATAAATGAAATCACTGTTGATGATGGTTGTTTTCCATCTAATGAAGATGAAGCAGCTGTGGTCATTATAAGAGATTTTCAATTGTATAATATTATATTTCTGACTATTTCAGTTCTACACTATCAGATATCACTCATCACTGTTACTACTATTTATAGTGCCAGACCAATAGAAGAATGAGAAAACCAACGATAAACTATAGGAGATTAAACTTTGCGTTTACGGATGAAAATACTTCGATATTAATCCGGTTTCGATATTAACCCGGTTTCAACATTTTTCCCTTTCGACATTTTTCCTCTCTATATTTTTTCTTTCGACATTTTTCCTCTCTATATTTTTTCTGTCGACATTTTTCCTTCGGCATTTTTCCTTTCGACATTTTTTCTTTCGGCGTTTCTACGGCCAACCTTCTAGTGCAGAGCTTTTAACGGGTATTAAGATGTGTTATTCTTTATAATAGGATTGCAAGCTACCCAGGTGAATGAATCCTATGACGGATCCTATCGGATCTGATGGGATCCTATCACCCAACAGAATCCGGTGGGATTCCGGGTTACGGATTGACTGTCGGTTCCGACGGAAAAAACATTTTCTTAATTAGGGGTGAATATGCATATTTTCTCATAAGAACACTAGGGTCATACGTTCATGTCAGATTCCGTTAATTTCCAACACTGGATCCTACACCAAGGATCCGACTGTAGGTTCTGATCCCGGAATCCTATAGGATTTCGTTGGTTTTATTGGAATCCATGAATATTTGGTATATTCACGGTCTGACCCTTGTCGGAATCCGATAGGATCCTAGTCTAGGAATGACTCTCCTGGGTATATGTATCGATTTGCCTGGACCGTCGTTCTTTTTCTTTATATACGTGATATGACCACGTGTGCATTCTTTCCTTACATATATATACGCTGTTAGTTAGAAAATAAATTATAGAGAAAGTAGAAGGATATTCAAGGAATGCCTATATGAATTCAGTGATGAATTTCTACTTTCTTGAAAATAAAATATTGATATTCAAGTTTGGATTTTATGCAGTAAATTAAATTGAATTTCTATTATTTTGAAAATCAAGCATTTTCTACATAATAGAAATTCGATGAAGGAATCATAAACATTTGAAAATGCTATAGATAATTTAAAGTCGATTTTCTACAAAATAGAATTTTAAAAAAAATTACAGTGTATAGTTGTTTCATTCCCTTCCCTTCTAATGAACAGACTAATGTCTATATAGACATCTTCAGTATGAACCAATTCTCAATCACTAATTATAATTACATACTATAATTTATTAAGCCCTCAACATCATTTTCTGCCGAATTTATATGAATTGTTCGAATGCTTCATAAAAATCATCATTGCATCACATAGACAGTCAACACTACTGTCTTACATATAGCATTGAGAAACAAGACCATGGTTGGGTCAACAGAATATGTACAAAAACTCTATAACGGACTCGCATACGTAAAGTTTGTCTCATATATAGAGATAAATGAGTCAATCTATTAGCTGACTAAATATATAGATTAATCTAAGTAATTTTCTTTCTTTCCTGTTTATTATACATATCAGTTGCGTAGCCAGGTGTTTTTGACTCATGGGCCGTTTCCCAGCGGAAATATTTTAAGCATTGCGCAGGAATGGGCAATTGAATATTACTTGGGCTACAATTTTTAAAATTTATCACTGCGTTTAATTCGTTTTGTTTTGTTCAACAATGACAAACATTTCCATAAATTTACCGTTTCATAATCCTACCACATCTGATAAATTCTTTCTATGCGTCTTTGATGCTGATTTAAATACACATATATGGTCTTCAAGTCACCCATGAGTATTCCATTGTCATTGCTCAAAATTTCTGACTTTGTTCTCGAAAAACTATCATATATAGGTTGACTTCGCTTTCATCTACATTGCCTATGTTATTTGTAAACGTTTTTTCATTTTGAAGTTATATAAGTTATATTATATCACTGTTTACCTTGTTAAAGTGTAACGATTTCACTGAAATTACTTCAGTCACTTCCGTTCGATATAGTTGTATACGCTTAAAGCGATTGATGAGCTTTCAGTCACATTTTCCAGAGGCAGAGTTAAGTGGAATATCGAGTATTTTGACCCAAAAACATCAATGAACTTTAATTATTACGATCACCCAACCTCTTGGAGCTTCGAACATACACGTATATCAAAATTTTTCGCACTGGGCATATGCTAATATTTCAAAAAAATCTTGGGCAATTGTCCAATGCTCCCCGCCTGAATACGTCACTGTCTGTACTATATCGTTTTGTTTTAGTTCATCTTTTTCGTTATTGAAAAGTTTTTCCTCCCCCAACCATCACTAATTCTCTCGGTGCTGTTTACTGTAAAAGACTTATATCTGCTTCACCGAAATTGATTTGTATTGCTATTTCATATTATTCTCAATTCTTTAGAAAATTCCATCCGCACAAGCATATCTCATATCCAAAATCGTCACAAAATCGACAGTCAAATCCAGTTCTAGTCTTATATCATTACAAAATTGGAGAATATAGAAATAATGAATTATATTGAGGTGAACGATGGTATTTGTTTTTCAGTTTTATTATGGTTTTAAGTCATTGAATCAACAATTTTAAAGTATCGCTTTAACAGACATAGTAATAAAAATAGTAACTCTATTACAATCACTGATGATCGGAACTTTAGTGAAGAATATCAACTAGGTATGTCTTTTTCTGATGGAAGTCCTTGTTTGGCCTTGTCTTGAAGTCGTTCGAGCCACCGTTGATGTTGAGTGTACATTCGATTTGGAAAAAAAGTATTGCTCATCCTTGCTAACAGGCCCAATTGCATCTCCTCTGTTCTTACCCAACAACCTCCGTTCGGTCGTGGTACAATCAACCATGCATGATAGACCAAAAGTCCAAGTAAGCCACGTGCATCCCATGCAATTCTCTCGTTTTCCACATATTCTCTCACTTGGGATTCAAGATTCACGCCGAATGTACGCCAAGTGAAGCGAGTATTCTCTTTCAGTATCGGCGATTCAGTGTCAGTGATAAAGACAACATTTTCTGCATTGCTGTAATAGGAAGGCCATTGACGAGCGTGAATAAGCCAAGACCAAACATGAGTAGCAGATACCGACATTTCTAGCTCGTTACTCACATGTGTCTTACACCGATCAGGTGCGAACTCCGGCGGCCAATGGATGGAGGGTGTCTCCGTGGATGACGACATCGAATATCACTAATTAGTATTTCGAGAACGATTCAAATGGTCAAGTGAACGTAGTGAAGTACGTGCCTAGCTGCAAATATTATCTTACTGTTGACTGAAACAAGAACAGATCGATAAGAATTTTGCTTTTAGTGTGCTGTCTCTCCATGGTATTGATTCAAGAAACACAATAACGAACAAGCACACACATTTTTCTTTCTTTCCTTCGTCAACACGACGATATACCGAAGTATATTATCATGGTTATAGGTTTTTGTTGCAAACATTCTACTGCTCTTTCATGCCTTGACATTATGAAAATATATACCAGAAGGTCCATACTACTCGAAGAAACATATACATTAAAGTTAAGTTTTGTGTGCATGAGTCCTACATCCATCATTCTATACTTTTTCTTCCCAATAATCTTAAACATTCTAAAAATTCCGACATTAGAAAATTTTAAAAACTCTTCAATCGTCCGTGATTGACTTGTTCGATTCAAAGTATTTTGTTTCATGATAGTTTAGAAGAGATTTGATAGAACAATTTCGAAAAAGCAGTCAAGGCTTCAGGGAAGTTGAAATCTAGTTTTCAACTAGTAGTTACGTCTCCTTGCGATCACACTAACAATATAGATGAGGTACTGCCACTACGCAACATCAATTTCATCATGAAATCGTAGATAGATTTTTCATAGTGAGGGGAAAGAAAAATCAGAGAACGTGTTGTAATTTCAGTTTATGCTACACACATTGCGCAAGACATTACACACAGATACCAGAATATATCACGCTTTTTTGAAATTTGAGAGAAATGATTAACTAGACATACATTTATCCTAATTTAGCAGCAAAGTATTGTAGTAATAACATTATTGTTCTTTAAAAAAATTAAAAGTACCTTGAATAAAAGGAATGAAGGCTTTTGCTTTTTTTGTTGGTCACTAAGAGAAAAAAGTCAAGATAAAGTTATGCCTTGCTGTTTGTCAACACATTTCTACTCATGTTTCATCATCTGAATGGGATTCAACTGAGATTTGCTAATAAAATCTTCAAATAACTTTGCGAAATCAAATATGGTTAAAACTTGGATGGAAACTTTTTAGATGATGTTAATCAAGGTCAGTTGATGGATATTCTCTCCATACCTTTAAGTGTGATGATTGATAAATATATGACTGTAGCTAATCTCCAAGTATTGATCTAAACAATCAATGTTCTCTCTCTCTCTCATAATGATAGGAAGGATGTTCTATTCTTCCCAGAACAATCACTGCTGCTTTTTTTTATATCAAATTTTTTTCCGCGATGTATTGTTTCATACATTATTAGTTTGCTCTCTTGTATCAATACTTAATATTTAGTCTAATACGACGAACTATACAGGACGGAGAATCTGCAACTTTCACCAGAGTCGCTGATGGTTAAATCTTTATACACTATGAAAGGTGGTCACAAAGTTTCGGCTCCTCTCTGTGAATTGACGTTATTTACTGATATTAAATATCATACTCAAGTCATCTTTTACAAAAGATTTCCAAATGATCAACTTCGTGCGAGTTAGTGTGCTCAACACAAAGTAACATGATACTAAATTCACATCGACACTCTCAAAACATTATCAAGATATGTGAATCTACGTTTATTAGTAAACTTGTCTTTGTTTACGTTAACCTACCCAATAAATCACCACTCACAGCTAGAACACTATAAGTTTATGTTGAATAGCTGCATTTGGAAGATTTGATTATTCTGAAACAAATGGGTGCGTCTAATTCTACAAAGACAAGAGTTAAGACGATGAACGAAATGAAGCTTTGCTAGTTTTTATCTGTGTTTAGTCAAGTGTTTATTCGTGTACATAGTTCACTTTTAATAGTATATGCCAAACCAGTTCACATTCCACGAGTAAGACTGAGCATAAGTCATCATTGTAGATGACGTCCAACTAAACGAATTGCGAGCGTATATTGTAAAAGCGTTCTGTGAAGGTGAATAAATAGAATCATAAGCTATTAAACCATAGTGTGAACTAGTACCGGCAATACTGGTGAAATAGAGAGGAGTTTGAGTAAAATTACAAGACGATGAATCGATGGTCATTGTAATGGTGTCACTTGAATATATTTGCCACAGGGACCATGATGCAACACCTGCACATTGACATGGAAATGTACATGCTGTTGACCGAGTCGCTGTTACAATAAAATAAGTGAAAAATATACGAGTTAACTACTAAAATTTTCATCATTACTGACAAGAAAATGTTCTATAAATCGATTTGAACTATTATCTAATGTGATGAGACTAAAACGGTCGTATAGATCACATACAAGAGAATTTCTATCCTATATGAAATCCTTGCCAATTTTCGAAAGTCAATGATTTTATCACTACCTACGTAAGCATTACTCACTAGTTGTAGTAGTTGTGCTTGTGGTGGTGCTTGTTGTCGTTGTCGTTGTTTTAGTTGTGGTTGTTGTAGTTGTGGTTACAGTTGTTGTTGTAGTTGTAGTTGTCGTTGTCGTCGTTGTAGTTGTAGTCGTCGTTGTTGATGTTGTTGTTGTTGATGTTGTTGTCGACGTCGTCGTCGTTGTTGTTGTGGTCGCGGTCGTTGTTGTAACTGTTGTTGTCATCAATGTTGTACATGTCGTGGTTGTATCTAGGATTTTCACAGATATGAGAAATTCCTATTTATTTCTATTACCAGATTGACTAGTGATAAAATAGATGGATTTTAATATCACACTTCGAGCTAATCAACTTTTACTATCGATTAAAAATTCGAGAAATATCTATTGCCACAAAGCAAATAGAAACCATATAACATAAAAGTCAAGGTGTCGATCTAAAAGGTCCCACTACAATAGTAGTCATATCAGAAAAAAAAACTGTTTAAATCAAATTGTGATCAGTAATGTAAACGTTGGCATCGACATTCTTCGAATGTACAAGAATAACATTTTATACTTACCAGTGGAACGAGTAAGAGCAATTGTGAGTGGAACGGTAACTAGTGCAGCTATAACCCCACCGAGTAATGCAACTAGAAATAACTTTACTGCTGATACACATGTAGAGCTTCCTCCAGTGCCCCTATTCAAAAATGAAATAATTTTATCGTTGGAAATCTTTTTTTTTGTTAATTCCTTACTTAGCTGTTGATGGAACACTAGGAATCGTGCTTGACGGCACATTCACTTCCCGAGGAGCATATGGCTGTTGCGGTGGGAAGTCAGGCGGATAGCCACGCTGTTTTAGATATTAATACACTTTTTTTTCCAAAAATACTTAGAATGACCTACTGTGTTTCCTGTATTAGTAAATGCGGGTGTATAATAGCCAGAAAATGCTGCACTACTATTTGGCATTCCTTCTTTCGTTTTTACTTTTATTGTCTCAAGTAACAACAATGCAAAAAAACGACAGCTAAGCGAAAACAAGTGTAGGCGACAGTCAATAGTTTGCTTTTAACATATTTGTTTTGTTTACATAAAAGTGCATGCAAATAAAGTCTTTAGAATTTAATTATTGTTTTTTTCATGGAGCCCAACAAACACAATTCTATATGCACAATATTTTCAATAGATCATACAAATTTTAATGCAATGCAACAAATGCACCATGAGTTTGGAATGAAGTGCCATTGTAAAGTGCAAAGACGTGCTTTAGTGCCAGTTTCAATGCTTTTATTTGCAAGTGATTCGCATACATGTAGATTTTAGCATAATTTAACTTATTCATTACAGAACACTCGATAAATAAATATATTTTCTCTTACGTCTCGCACACCATTTGTTGTTTGACACTGCACGCTGTTCATTGTTTTTGAATGTTTTCAAACTTTAAATCAATTTACATTCAAAACATTCTGTACGTAATCAGCGGCGTCTGAAGTTGACAATTTAAAATGTGAGAGTGACAATATTATCGCTGCTTCGTGTATCAATCTTTTCGTAGCCTACACCTACATCCGCAACGAGAAAGGGGAAAATTTTCTTTATATGAAGTACTTTCAAGTGAACATAAAAGAGTTGATTCATCGTGTCTTTTTTTAAATTTTGTTGTCTTTCAATGTCTTTGGAGATTTTTACGAATTAGCTGTCTGATTAAATTTCGCTTGCGCGCGAATATTCGTAGACAATATCATCAATATGATACAACAAAATATGTGCAGAGTACATACAAGAAATGTACATGCGAAGAACAACTAATAATGTGAGGGATGCTATATTCACCAAGAGATCCTAGCAACATTCCATTTCGGCCAGTTCAATTTAAGAATTATCAAAGCATTCGCTTGGAAAAGAATAAAGTTTTCAACTGAATGTAGATATATGTCTTATCTTTAATTTATCACAGCTTGGATCTACCTATAATTCACCCCCACCCTAAATTGCGTCATTCAATATGCAACGATCAACAAAGCAAAATTACCGACTAAGTAAATTATTCGTCGTTTTACCATACCGATCCAATGAAGTGCAACGAGTATCATGTCTGAATTAATAAAATGCAATCAGAACACGCTCATTCAAATCACAACAGTGGATCGGCAGGTTAACACTTCAATAACCACAATCCAATCTCCACTACAATAGACACAGAAAAGTGTCCAGCGTCTCTAGAAGAGCCGATCGCGTAGCCGCTATTTGGAGAATAGGATGGCATCGAAGTGCACCTGTCAATCCGAAGAAAAAAGAAAAAGATGCGGCGTCCATCCAACGAGCCAAGATAAATCTAAAAAGATTATCAAGTCGTATGGTGACACCGCGTATTGTTAACGGAATACTTCTTGCCGATTCATAAGGATGCGAAGCAAGCGGTTGTCGATCTCGAGAAACGAACGCTTTGAAGCGTGTTTTTTCCTTTTGAAATTGAGATGAAAAATAAAAGCAAAATGCAACGTATTTATATGCGTAAAAATGAATTGCACCATCACATTGTAATTACTACGATATTTCATGATCAATCGTGCAATAGACTATTGCAAGAAAGAGAAATACAGATCATAACATTGACGTGATTGAAAATATTTCTTTTCTTATCGATGACGCACTTAGACTGTGAATGAAACCAATTCATGTTAACAGGCTTAAACAAAGGAATACTCCATTGACAATTTCTACACGTTTGCAATCAATATCTTTGGTGAAAACAAAATGTTGAATGTGGTAGAAATCGAATTGACTTCATGGAATATCTTTTGGTGGCCACCTCTGCTCTAACTGAGACAATAAAAATAGGACCTTTTCGATCAAATCTCTTACTATTGCTGAGTAGTTCTCTATGATGAGTAAGGTCATGTTTTATTTAGTTTATTTTCTACTGCTCACAAACAGCTATATTCGCTGACGACCATTCAGCTGGTACTACATAGCCAACGATTCCGTCATATCGATATCCATATCGTCCTATCAAACCTGGATACACAGTTCCAATTTCACACATGCTTGTCGTGTAGAAAGGTTGCGCGGTTATTGAGTGGTTGTATCGGTAAAATGGCACAGTACCTTGTTGAAATGAAGAATACACATAAGCTTCAATACCAATTGAACGCCATGAGCCTACAATCACATCACGCACATAAGTACCAATGTCTTGCCATTTGTTTGTATAGAAGTTTTGACCAGTTTTTGTATGCACATACCGATATAGAGGAATTGTATTTGAACGTCGAGAACTCGAAGGATG
>OENM01000088.1:31321-68275 GCA_900239745.1 Rotaria magnacalcarata
ATATAGTGGTACCAGATTTCCTTAATAAATTGAAAGGTTCTATTAGAACGAATTTGAAAATCGTACCTGTAACACTATATGAAATAGTCAGAATAAAAAACGCTTGATCGATCGTTGAAAACATCAACGCTACGATGAATTCCTTACTAATGAATATCGTTCTTTGCAAATTATATATATATATATTTATATAGTTATGCATATATGAAAATTTATTTTTCTCCCCTTATTGCCACACTAGGAAATGCTTAAAAAGTATACTAGGATTATCAGAAGCAATATTTGAAACATGAAATGTGATGAAGAGAATATGAAAGAAAATGGCAATAAAAGCAGGACGTGTAAGATGAGAGAGATTGAAACGAACTGCATCCCAAAAATAGGATTGTCGAAAAAGCACTTCTTTAATGTTCATTCATTTCTTGTGGTGATATTTATTTATCTGGTATTCGCGTGAAGAAAGAGCAGCATGTTAACCGAAAATGCAATTATTACCTACGTTTCTCATAATTCTTTGTTCTGGATTTACATATAGGACTGTATTTCAAGTCACATCAAAAAATGTTTTTTCAGCATGAATTATCTCATTCGAATTCGTATTTAAATGAGTCTCTCAAAGCGTTACGCTAGCACTTGAGTCAAGCAGAAATTAAAGATTTGTTTTTTAATACAGCGAATTGTATGACTCTAGTAATCAGTATCTCCTTTAGCTTTTATTTATTCTACAGCACAAAACATCTCTTGAAGATCCAACGCCAATCTAACTCATTGTATAGATAGTAATCGTAGCTGCTAGCGTCATTATTCACCAGAAGCTACGACCTTTGCACTATCAGCACTGGAGTATCAACATATCGATACCAATGTATGCCAATCAGGTTACCATTATGTTTATTTCGAAGAACTCTAGTGAAGGTTATGTTTGAAGATCTATGAAATAATATTAGCTATAGCTAGTCCACTGCTAAGTTTGGCGGGTAGTTTCTCATGCATCCAAAGTAATACTTCTGGGATCTAAAGTAATCGTTGTGAGATCACAGAAAATACTGTATTTATAATTATTAATGCATTCAGTTAATGTGGATTTTTCATCAGCCACACGCATACCCTCGTAGAAAACAAAATTTAGAACCGATTGAGAAGCTGACATTATCTACTCTCTTGTCAGTGCCTGAAATAGACTAAAAGATCAGTTCCACTACTTTGGAAGCATAGATCATTTTTCGCCTATTAGAAAACAAGACTGAATTTCTTTGTCGTCATTTTTATTATGTGCTAGTGGCAGTAACTCACTGAATATAATTATGGGCTACAGTTGGAGAATATGATAGGCAACAACTCCAAAAGCGCTGTGACTGAGCAACAGACGATTTGAGCCGAAGAACAAATCTTATAACAGCCATTTTTTTCTGTTCGCTATAATGAATCGCCAGTAAATATAAAGTTCCTTTCGGTTCTGTGTAATTCTCTCATTTTTCATCCGATTAGCCCAAGTGGTTTGTTTTTGAAAAAAAGACTCGTTCTTATTGTAGTTGACAAGAAAGGCGGATGATTGAATGCGAAATATACAGAAACTGCTGCAGCACTCTAGTTAGCATATTTTCATGAATCTGAGTCTTTCGTACTTTCTTTTTTTTCTCTTTTTTATCGTCGGAAGTAAATTGCAGCTACACAAAATCTTTTGAATAGATCGCGAATATTTTTATGCAATGTAACGCGAGTTGATAATCGATTCAACTTACTCATCTTAAAACACTCAAAAAAAACAAATATTTTTTCTCGCACATCACTTGTTTAGGTGCGAATGTCGAACAGAAAATGAAGATTGAGTCATGCTTGATATTTATTATTATGAAAAAAGAATTGGGAGTAAAAGAAAACATTTTGTGAATTTCTTATTGTTTCACTATTTACTCTGCAAAACATTTTTAATATTGAACAATTCGAAGTATGTCAAATCAAACAAGTTTCTCTGAATACGACGATAAGAATAAAAGAAACAAAAATATTTATATTATTCCAAAATTATTCTTTTGTCTTGTTGATAAATGATATGATGGACATAGACAACGTAAAAGAATTTGAAATTTACATCGAAAATATTTACTAAATATATAGAATATAATTGGATTGAAAGCTGTTGATGATAATGCCAATAGAATTGTTACAACGAAAAAGAGACGATGCTCGTAAAGATGATGTGAATGGTTTATTTGTGTATAGATAAAATTAATTTGTATTGGCGAAAATGCAATAAAATAAAGCATAGCAACAATTAATATCATAATAATAGCTTTTCTACGTGCTTTATTTCCATTTTTGTTTGTTGCTTTTTTAACACGAGATTCACACTGTGGCGATAAGCTAACGGTATTGTTATTCATTAAAGGTGATGGCAGTGACGAACTGAGTTTTGTATCGGAATATTGTTGCAAAGAATTGCTTATAATAACTTGCTGTACAGTTTGTGCATGACCATGATATTTTACAGCACGATCAACCAGAAAAATTTTACGGCAGATTATCAAATAGAGAATTGTCTATAAAAAAATTTCCAAAAAGAAAAATATTATACGAAAGAATTAGTAAAACTTCAAAAGGAGTATCCTAAACTCAACGTTCCATAGACCAAATCTTTACTTTTTGCCGCTCTTAAATCAATCTAGTTTAGTATTGTTTTGTTTTTCACTCCATTAAATTATTGATGAAAAAAATAACTACAACGTAAAATCTCTCTTGAGCGAACATCACCGGGACTGCTCGCAAATGTTCATCTATGGGCGATGTCATGTTTTACTAAATATCTTTCAATCGATTTCTATCTTTCAGTGTAACATGGAGTAGTATCGTCTCCTTTAGATATGCACATCCTCCGCAATCAATGATCCCATAAAGTTGTATTTTACCTGTATAAAAGCTGGCAGAAAAAAGAAAAGAACCGATTCTGCATATTTATAGAATGTAATTAAATGTGAATCAATCCAACGATCAGATAAACCGCAAACGTAATACTGCGGACGATTATAAAATGGATGTAATTCAAGTAGGTATAGATTTGGTAAAGCCATCAGAAATCCTAAAGACCATATTAGGATAAATATTAAACAAAGACGTTTGCGATGATTTATTTGAGATATTTTAATAGGATGAATTATTGAAATATATCTAAAACAAAAGCAAAATAAAGATTATAATATTAAGAAAAATATAGATTTATAAGAAAAACTTCTTCACCTTTCAATACTAATAGTAAGTAATGTTTGTACGCTAACATAACAACCAAATACTTGTGAAAAACGAACTATTTTACAAAATGATAAACCAAGATACCAAGCCGTCGGCCAGTAAGGATCGAATGAAAATTGTGCTATATCAAATATGTTAAAAATAAGTATAATCAAATCCGCACATGACATATTGACAAGAAGTAGATTTGTTGATGAACGGCGTATTTTTGTGTGATTAGTTATTACTGATAGTAAAACAAGGCAATTACCAAATAGACCAGTCAAAAGAATAATTATAAAAAGTATAATAAGAAATAGCCGAAGCCATTCCGATGGTCCATTTTTAATACTTATTATTATTGTCGTATTCATTATGAAGGCGTTTGTTTTTCCTCTATTGTTTATTCAATTAAATATCAAATGACTAGAATAGAAAAAAACACAATGAACTATAGAAACCGAACGAGAAGAATTGAGAAATATCTGTACGAAAAATATGGACAAAAGAGTCCTTGTTTTTTTCTTTTGACATGAATACTGTGATAAGAATCCATAGAGAATAGAGAAGAAAAAAAAATGGTTTGTCTCCTATTATTTATATTGCATTAAAACATCGAAATAAATGTTCTTCTAATAACGACGTATTTGTGACCTTCAAATAGTAGATAAGTAGATTACTTTTTTCTTCTTGTTTTCCTTACTTATATAAATAAATAGGGAAGTAAAACCAAAACTTATATATGCAGATAAAATTCTAGGACAAATGGTAAATATCTATACGGTTGATCAAATAAAATGGGTCACAAAATATTAAAAAACAAACAATTACTCAACTATAGGAGAGATGATTATCTACAAATAGAAAAGAAACGTTCCCGTTCAATCTATAAGGGTAAATGAATAGATTTCATAGGAAATAATTAGGAGACGAAGCGAAAAAATAATAGTGAGAAAAATTATATCATCTTACTATTTCACACTCATTGAACAATGTTAATATTGAAATCAGATCAAGAGAATAAAATTTATGTGTAGCGAAAAACATGATAATTTCTATTTGATCTTGTTAATAAGAAAAGACTTCATATGTCAGTGACTTGCACGCTACATTTCTGGTGTCCTTCAGCTGCAGAATACAATGACTAGAAGAGAAGAGAAGAACATGGATGGCATCGATCAATTTTCCTTTATCATGCTATCGATTGATGAAGAGATTTTTCTGTCAGCCATTGCATCGGAGTGGGTGTATAGGCGTTTTCATCTTTTGAGTCCTTCAATATGTGGATGCATATGACATTAAATTAGAGAATACGTTTTTGTTCTCATCTGCATTTGTCTTCATTATCATCGGTATGGCGTATATTGATAATTAGCATTTTATTTTTTATGGTTCTGAATACATAAATTAGAACGAGATGATGATAAGTTTTCGAAAATATTCTAGAACTTGTGCAGAATTCTTACTAATACATTATTTTCATATATACACGTAGCCTTAGCGAATGATTTTTTTTTTGAAAAGTTCTCAATTATCAGAAGTGCATCCGATCCGACAATTGAATATCTAAATAAAGTCGTATTTCTCAATTTTTTATATCGGATATTTCCGGAGTTAGACATAGGCTAATGAAGATTCTCCGTCAAGCCTTCAAGCAATTACTATCATAAAAAATAAAGCTCATGTTTTTGTTTCTCTTATTATTCTCGAAGAAAATATCTTTCGGTACTATATTTAGAAAAAACAAGGTGTAGAAAATACTTATAATATGTGACTTTTTCTCGTTATTCCAACAATGAAAACACAACATCCCATCCTGTTTCTATTAAAAGTCATAGAACAAAAACAAATGCATACCCACGCATCATGTTATTCTCATATGAGCATGAAAATTTTGCTAAGAGGATTGTAAAATGATCTGTTTTCATAATAAACTTTTATTATAATAATGAAAATAATTCATATTTTTTAATCTTGATTAGTCCTACACTATTCCCATACGATCTTTGTTTCATCTAGGAATACAATGAATTCATTATAAATAAATCCTGATTTCTTCGTCGTTGAATTTTTAAGTTGAATAGATGCATACTATATATTTTGCTTTTCTGATACATTCAAAATATAGAATCAATTGTTCTCGAAGGAAAAACAAAGTAATCATTGACACCTGTCAAAGAAGTGTAAAATTCTAATTCACGCCATCATAGGAGAAAACAAGAAAACATATCTGATTGTTCAACTATCGCATAAATGTCCTACAAATTTTTTTTTATGCGATTATTACACATTTGAATCTTCTAAAGCTGATTCACTTCCTGAACTATAAAATTCTATAGAACACATGTTCTCTCCCACATGTCTACTATAATAAACGTGACGACTATGAATAGTTGGAATAATTGATTGTACTGTAAATTAGATAATATTACAATTAGAGCTTTCAAGAAGAAAAACATATGTTGTCAATGCGAAGTTATATTTAACTTTCAAAATTATAGTACTCGAAAGATTCGCCTTTTAATTAAAAGCAGATTTTTGTTGATTTACTTTTTATTATCGAAACAAAATAATCATCTATTAGAAAAAATTAAGTTAGTCAAGTTTATTAGACACACCGGCCGATCGCATACTACCCCTAAGAGCTCGATGTTGCGAAGCGAATTCTTTATCGTATAATTTACGTTCTTCGATTCGTTTATTTTCAACAGGCTTATAAGCTGTTTGATTTTGTAAAGCAATCCGATAGAGAGCATCGAGATCAGATTCTTTATGGTCTCTAATATATTTGCCTTGCATTAATTTTCGCCCATTGGCTGTGCCCGCTGATGAAAATGAATAATTTGAAGATAGCTCAGATGAATTTGCTTGTCGTGCAGTATTCGTTGAGCTACTTGGACGTCCATTAAGCATATTCAATAGTGGATTCACTCGATGCGAGCCAGGTGCTTGTTTATTATTTGGCGATGTTTTCGGTCGAAATATATTTCCATCGATATTAAAAAGTGGCTCGGATAATCTTTCGGTTTCAGGTTCTAGTAATAAAAGTAAAGGACGATATGGTTTAGCTGAAGTTTCTTTTAATGATGTCGATAAACTGAGTGATCCTGGCGTTGCCTTTTTACGAATTGTTGTAGTCGGTCTTTGTTTTAATTTGATTGACTCTACAAAATAAAATATCAAATGAAGGATTTCATTGGTTAGTTTAGCTGTTTATTTCTCTTGTTTCTAGGTCACTCAATACTGACGCGAAAATAATAATCGAGAGCTCGGATGCAAGATGCTCTCCACACTGCATGTGGCAATCGACCCTACGCTTATCCGAACGGAGAAATCAATATTGTACTCGAATATTTGTCTTTTCTTGAGATTAAATTAGCCTGTAATTACAGAAAAACCGGTGAAGTTTTTTCGTTCGTTCTGTTTTTTTTTGTGTCATGACGTCTTCAGACGAGCAGTAATTACAATCGGTGCCTACAACATTGAAGTTCTGATTTGAAATTTTTAAACAAATGAACTTTTTTTTTATCATAGTCAGACTGATGAATTCATTGAAATTAAATTTTTGTTTAACAATAACTCAAAAAATAACATATTGTAGACAATGAAGGTTAAGTCAATAGGATCATGTGCAGTTGATTTACTAACGAAATTAATAAATTTCAATATGTACTAAAAAAAATCAATACAAAATAAAGTAAATAAAATCTTGTAAATTTTTTTCCACAAGAGAGAAAATGCCGACAAGTTAATTGATAGAAAAGTAAAACAAACCTATATACTCCTGTTCTTGATCTTGCGCGATTTCATCTGCATGTGCTTGTTTCCAAGCTTGATAAGATCGATTGGGTTTGATATATCGAACAACATTGGTAAAATGATATCTTAAGCCTTGTTCTTGTCGACGTATTCGAGCAATATGTGCTTCTAAATCGTCATGTAACACAGTAACACTACGTTGTAAACGACGATGTTCAAGTCGATTGAGACGTGTCGCTTGAATTTGACATGCGCTTAAAACAACTTCGCCTTTCGCACTCTTCTTCATATTTGATTTGTAATTTCTTTTCTTTTTTTTTTCATTTTTTTTAATTTTATTTTACGAAAATGAAAATGAAACCTTAAACTTTCTTTTTTTTTCTCTTTCTTTTGGCGCATGATAAACACAATTGTGATATAATGACGCATGAAGAAAACTTTAATCAAGATTCGGATCTCGTCAAAATCAATGATTCAAGTCAAAATTGCCCAATTATTATCTATGCTCATCAACTCAATCAATACTTTCATACACTACTCGGTAATCCATTTCAACGATTAAACTACTATGATTCATCCACAGGACAATATTGTTTTTATCGAACGCCTGGCATTATTAATTATATAATTACATATTATCTACAACAGGGTTGTCTATTAACAGAAGTACATTATCCACCGGAAATTCTTTATGATGAACTTGTTTTTTTCGGTTTTAATATACAAATTATTTATGATATTGTATCGAATAGCATTACTATTGATTATTACATTCCATCGGGTAACATTGCATTATAATTTTACAAATTTGATACACTTTTACCTCATACAAATATGCAAAACAGAAGCCCTAATAAGTTGAAGCAAAGGTCGATTCAAGTTGTTGCTCGTATTATACTAAATTCAATAATATGCAAATTGTATGATGAAGCTTATAGAATAGTTTTGTTAATAAATCTTGAATTTTTGATAGTAACAGAAAAAAAAAACGTGTCAATCGATCATTGATTATAGTCAGATTTATCAAAACAGGAACGATTCTTATGTATAAATTGGAGCGGAGAAGATGTCTAAACAAGTTGGGAAAGTTAAAAAATGTAACCTATGACAATAACTAATCATTGCTTTATTTTAAAAGCTTTTTGCGTTTCTAATAAAGTTATTTTGGAAACAAAATCTTTCTTTGACTTCTTTAAATGGCTTTAAAAAGAAAAGCTTTCATCTATTAATTAGGTAAATATCGTCGAGCATTTTGGTTTACATTCGATTCTGATATTTCAAAGTATAAATCCAATCTAACTCGAACTATCACTTCTCTTATTACAATATGTTCGGTGATAACATCTTTAACCTTTCTCGAAATTGCAAACAATTTATTTACTCATAATGATCAACAAAGAAAATTTCTTACTAAAAAAACATTAGTCATCGAAATATTGATTTTAACATTCTTTTATTTTGAACTAACAATACGTTATTTTATTCGACCGAAAATTCAACAAACTACATTTGTTCTAATGTTAATTAATTTCGTCTCGTTACTTCCTATTGCATTATTTCTCTTTATTTGGGTAACGACAAAAACCTTTTTCTACGAATAAAATATTATTCTCTATTATAATTAGCCAATACCATCTGCATGGTTATATAATTTACTTGTTCTTCAATTTACTGCTCGTATTGTTCGTAGTGTTCGCCTATCGTCGTATGCTTATCAAATAATGCATGCTTTGACCGAACAATTATCAATTTATGTCGAATCATTTCAATCCATAGCATTAATAAATCTCTTTTTTGCTTTACTCATTCTTTCATTTGAACAAATGTCTTCTGTTTCAAATAGAACAAATGGTTTTCGACCATTAAGTGAAATCATATGGATTTCATTCAATGCATTTACAGCACTAGGCGAAGGTACAAATCGGCCACTGACATCAGCTGGTTTAGTTATTGAATTTCTAACTTGTTTTATTGGTGTTTTAACAATTCCACAATTCGCTCAAATTGTTTACACAATCGTATCGAATACAATCGATAAACAAAAGCTCAATGATGAAAAACGTAAAAGAACACATTTAGTTATGATCGAAGATGAACATGGTAATAAAGCTATTGGTCAAGTCAATGTAGATGAGCAAAGAAATGAAAGTTTACCTGAAATTCTCATACAAAAGGATGAATTTTAAGTTCATGAAAGGCACAATTGAATGAATAAATAGAAACCTTTAAACATGAAAAAATGTTTCTCTCGCTCGCGCCATTTACATTACAGCGAGCGATGAATGAACGTTTAATCAATAAAATTACATCATATACAGAATCTCATCGTTTATCGATTTCGAAGTTAAAAATACTGAATAATAGTTTTTACAATTTATTTCCAAAGGATTTTTATTCGAATCGGCGTTGTTGTTGTAGATCGGAAAGAGAACTTGTCTATCAACCGGTTGTTTAAAGAAATAATGAGAATGAAAATACGTATTAATATAGGAGAGTTCTATTTTTAGATATCAATATGTTTCTTTTTATGTCGATATAACTATGATTCATTATGGATTGTGCGTTCTATTGACAGCTGTCTAAAATTGGAGAATAACAGTCATCACTGTCAATGTTTCGATTACCATGTAGCTTGAAAAAAACAAATAAGTTCACAAAAATCAGTCCTTTTAGGGTGATATTTAGCAAGCGAGTCGAGCGTTCTCAAGAGGATTGAAACAAAAACAAAATAGCATCAGTTCAACTTCGATACTTCTGCATCATGGTTGAATAAATCATTTCTTATTTTCCTTTCTTTAGATTATCATAGAATAATATAGAAAAGTTTTGTGTGCGGCAGACGCCACTCCATATGAATGCTATGTTTCGCAGTACATTAATAAAACGATAAATTCGTTCCTATCGATTATATATTCATAGCGAGTAAACTATCTTCTCTCACGAGCTTTTTAACCCTTTGAGTCGTGACTTTTTTTTTTATCGAATTTAAGTTTGACAAAGTATAGTACTAAGTGACTAGATGGTATTTTTGAAAAATTTAGATTGTTGAGAAAAACTTTGCGAAATCACATATAGACACACGACAGTACACTATTCGATAATCCCTATTTACACGAATATCTATACAATCCTTCAAAAATATATCTAAACTACGAATCTCTGTTGAAAATATTCCTTCTAGATCTTAAAAACGTCAAATAATTCTGAAATTTTTTGAAAAATATAAATTTTCGGTGGGTGGGAAATATATATCCCACCGGGACTCAACGGGTTAAAATGCACAATCTTTATTTAAACAATAAAACAAAAGAATCTGTATCGCTTCGATTTCAGTTCTGTTAATAGAAGCTATTAAATTTTTATAAGGAATAATCACAATATAGTGAGACATTCATCGAGTATGATTTAATTTCTCGATTTTCATAGTAAAAATACACCAATAGGTATGATAGGAAAGCTTCCTTTATACAAAACCAAAAGAGATTTTAATTATTTGATGACCTTGAACTGCATTGAAAACAAAACTAAATAGCATAGATTAAAGACCTCCTAGAGTAATATGATGTTCAAAATGACTTCGTTAACGATGTAATAATCTCTCCGAAGGTTATTGGTTATTATCTTGGATATCCGGAGGAAATTTCTTTTTCTTTCCAAGCGTGAAGAAAAATACTTCAAGTGTTTAGTAATATTGTAAAGAAATAATAGACGAATGCAACAACAATATTCCCTATTGTGTTTCGCCTCTATAAAAGCATATAACCTAGCGTAGAATCATAGCTATACAATGTAACTCATTTTTTCGCAAGACTATTCGTTTTAGACATTATAAATATTATTCAAAATTCTTCGAACTTTTTCTCAACATTGAAAGCTGGTTAAATTATGAACTAAACAGAAACAATATTCATTCCGATTCAAGTAAATTTCTATTTAGAATAATTCAAAATATAGCTACTAGATGAACAAAACGTAGGCGCTAACTGAAGTGTTCAATAGGTCTCCTGGGAATTCCTACGATGTGCGTATGTTACCTAGTAAATTAAGTTGTCACTCTCTAGGGAATTCTTATGAATACATCCAAAAATCTCGGCTTTGATATTTTTTTAACAAGTTTTGTTTTTTTATAGAGAAGATCAATTAAAATTATCATTTTCAAGATTATAACATAAGTTAGTTACAATCGTTAACATAGTATACTTGTTCTAGTTTAGTTTATAGCATTGAAAATTTTCAAAATTTGAATAGATGTCATTAGGTTTTCACGCTATTTAAACAATTTCACTATTGGCTCGTGCAAATGATCCACTTGACGTTTAGCTTGTTGTTTAATTGAGTCATAAAATGTAACATAAATATATATATATATATCAATGCATATAGAACGCTTGTCTTGTTTGTTTTTAGTGTAGGCAGGTGTATGAATTTATTTTTCATTTTGATGAATAATTTTTCTTCATGAAACTCTTGCGATTAGATGTTAGTAAAAGATATATCATATGCTTTGCGTGTTTTTTAGTTAAAAAATTTTCATTATTATGAATGAATATGAAAGAGTAACGGACATATTAGATGCTCAGTTATGATCAATATATAAATCTTCTGTATAAATACCATGGTCAACAATATGGCTACGTCAGGAAATGAATTAAATGAACGAACTCGACAACTTGAAGAGCATATCATTGATCCACGTTCATCGATATCCATAGATAGTCTTTTGGATTCCATTATTGCACTAGTTTATGATTCCGAAGGTCTTAAAAAGACAAAAAGTTTCGATACATTCTATTCAAAATGTAAGTTTTAAATTAAATATTTTTCGGTTTTTCTAAAATATTCTTATTGAATTATGTTTAGTTTCTACATGTACACGAGATATTCGTGATAAACGAGTCAATTTCAATGATTTCGAACCGATTAAAATAATTGGTCGTGGTGCTTTTGGCACTGTTGATCTTGTACGACAAAAACCATCGGGACAAGTTTATGCCATGAAGACATTAAGTAAATTTGAAATGGTAAAAATAGAAAATTTTCAAAAATCTAATATCAATACGCATATATATTTATTGTTTTCTAGCTTAAACGCTCTGATAGCGCCTTTTTTTGGGAAGAACGAAATATAATGGCTTTTTCCAATAGTGATTGGATTGTTAAACTTCATTATGCATTTCAAGATAGTAAAAATGTATGATATGACAAAAATGTGTTTTCATCAGACTGCTTTCTTATCTCATCGATAAGATGTTTACTAAAGAAAGCATTGTATCGGTTCGAGATAAACTAAATAGTAAACATAGAGACTAGAATATTGATTTTTTTCCTGTTAAAATATCGTCTAGATATTGGATTGAATTTTTTTCAGTTATATATGATTATGGATTATATGCCCGGAGGTGATTTAATCACACTACTTGAACGTTATGAAATAAATGAAAGTTCGGCGCGTTTTTATTGTGCTGAAGTGGTACTTGCTCTTGATGCTATTCATACTATGGGTTATATTCATCGGTAGAAATAAAAGTTTCATTTTGTTTTTTTTAATTATTAATTATATATAGGGATATTAAACCAGATAATATGTTACTTGATGCTCGTGGACATTTGAAATTAGCTGATTTTGGTACTTGTGTTAAAATGGATAAAGTAAAAACTGGAAGTTTTTAGCTTTTTTTTTACAGAATTTCTTTTATTTTTCAGGATGGTCTCGTTCGATGTGATACTGCAGTTGGTACACCGGATTATATTAGTCCAGAAATATTAAAATCACAAAGTACAACGGGAGTTTATGGTCGTGAAGTTGATTGGTGGTCTGTGGGCGTTTTTCTCTATGAAATGCTATTAGGCGAAACACCATTTTATGCTGAATCGTTAGTTGGAACATATCATAAAATAATGAATCATCAAGATAACTTATTTTTCCCTGAAGAAATTCCATTATCAAGCGAAGCACGTTCTCTAATATGTGCTTTTCTTAGTGATCGGTAGGTTCGTTTTTTATTCCCTAGGAAATCGACTGTTAGACTCTTCTCTTTTTAGATCGATACGTTTGGGTAAAAATGGTGTTCTAGAAATAAAAGCTCATCCGTTTTTTACTAATCATAATGAATGGAAGTGGGAGACAATACGAAAAGGTATTAATTCAATAAGAAAAATCATCATGTTTTTATTAATTGTAATTTAGCTACTGTACCCATTGTTCCACCGTTAACAAACGATGAAGATACAAGCAATTTCAATGAAATTGACAAAAACGATGCACCCGCCGAGGAATCATTTTCTGTTAGTAAAACATTCGTCGGTAATCAACTCTCGTTTATTGGATTTTCCTATTCTAATGAACAACAGTAAGTTTTCTATTTCAATGGTTAACGTATTTCCTTTTTGTCTTCCGGAAAAGCGAATCCCAAAAGGGCAATAAACTAAATGCAATTATTTTAAGAAATAGCCGTCCACACTCGAGGGACTTGCGTTCGATTTAACGAAACAGATGAGTACATGTCGACCTGTAATTATAAATAGTCTACTGGGTCAAAATTTAGAACAAAAGTAGCGTCTCTATAAAATGAAAACTTGTATTTATATCAGAAGAAAATATTTTCAAATCAAACAAAACTACTAAATAGTGAATGTTTCACAAATCCTCTCAAGATGATCTTATTAATATAATGAAATATTTCACTGAAAGTTGGTAAACAGAAAAGATGATATTGTTTAATGACCGACCTGTCTATGTCTTGATGTCAAAGTACTGATAAGACGTATGAATAGGTCTTCTATAGAAGCCGATCGAATCCGATAATGTTGAGCTCGGATCAGCCTCTACTCCTAGAAGAAATTTTCAATCTAAGAGGGATTTATTCGTTCGCACATGTTGAAAAATGTTTATTTTTAATTTAGATTATTTCTCGAACGGCGAGCAACGACCAATGTAAAAATTGAATTTGGAATTTATTTTATGAACTAGTTTTGTTTTAGTTCAATAACTTTAGTAATGGCGAACTCGAACAACGTATACAAGAAAATGATCGAATAAAAAATGAATTAGAAATTCGTGTCCGGTAAAAGAAAATAAATTGATAAAACACGAATCAAATGATTTTAATTATCATCATTTGTTTAGACGTTTGTATGATGATTTAAATGTAAAATGTCAAGAAGAAAAATCGTTAAATAGTAAATTATATGAAATCGAACGGAAAAATGTTATTCTTACTACCGAAAATAAAGAAGTAAAAACAAATGAAATTGCTTTTTTCTTTGTTGACTTACTGAAAACGTTTATTTAATTAGGCTCAACGAAAATATGAACTTGAATTAGAAAATCGTCGAACATTCGAACGGAATTTTGAAGAAACTCAACGTTCACTTGAATATGAAAAACAAGCAAAAATTCAAATGGAAGCGATGAATCGTGAATGGATAGAGAAAATCACTATTCTTGAACGACAAGTAAAATCAAAAATATTTTTATTATTTTGTTTCCATTGATATATTACAGTTAAATGAAGCCAATGATAAACTGACGATCGAAACAGATTGTAACACTCGGCTGAAAAAACAGAATCAAGAAATACAAAAAACTTGTGCCACTTTCGAACGTACATATAATGAAATCCATGAAAAATATCAAGATTTAATAGCAATCAAACTTAAAATTGAAAAAGATTTTCTTAGTCAACAATCGACCGTTGAACAAGAAAAAACTGCAAAATCAACTGCACTGGAAAAAATTCAAGAACTTGAAGGTAAATTAGAAAACTTCTTTTACTTCTTACTCGAAATCGAGGTTTTTCTTTTCGTATTAAAATTCCGATCGCATTGAATTATCAAAGTAAGAGCTTAGTTCATAGCAGACATAGATTTGCGAACTAATTAATAAGGAAATGTCGATATTACTAAAATGTGTCACGCACCGAAACGGATTTCCAAGTTTTATACCTCGAGGATAAAAGACCAACAGCAATACACCTGCTTTTCTGTACGTAGAAAGCAGAAGAGCGCCACATTGGACCTGTCTTGTATTTTGCACCATAAACTAAATTTCAAGTAAATATTCTTATGTTAGCATAACCATTTTAGTTCCATTCTACAGTCTGTGTTATGGTTAGCAGTTCTATTTATGCCTTAGTATAACCATATTTTGGATTCAAAACAAATGAAGGAATGCTTTCGATTATAACTCAAGGTGATCATCATCATCAACAGATATTGATCTATATCTTCAATATGGATCAAATGTGTCAATCGTGTGATTTTTATCTTGGCATAAATAGCTACAGATCCGTTTCTTATCATCAGACTATTCCTTATTAGAATTATTGACTTTGTCTGAAACGAGGCTGTTTTTTTCTATAACAGCGAAATAGATATATTAGATATGACAGCTATCGATTAACTCGTAGTATTTTTTCCTCACAACAATACTCCTATTTATTAACGTAAGCAATCGATGGATCCAACAGGTACAATTTAGGAACTAAATATTAATTTTGCTTTGCTATTCTCGAGAAAAAGAAGTCTTTTACGACAACATTTAATATCATAACTTTTCTTTTTTTATCTAGAAAAATGCAATTCAATGACAATCGAACTTTCTAAATCCAAAGACAGAGACGCATCACAAATGAACGAACTTAGCGAATTTCGTCAATCATGTGCATTATTAGAACGCGTATGTTCATTGCTTATTTGATTAACTTCTATTAGTTTTCTTTCAAAACATTCAATAGGAAAAACTAAATCTTCAAGTTGAAATTGATTCTCTACGTGCGAAACTTTCCGAAGAAGAAATGGCCCATAAAAAAATCCAAGAACAATTACTCGTCGATAAACTCAAACATGTTCGAACTGACGAAGATCTCGATCATCATAGTGAAGAAATAATCAAAGGTATTTCTTTAAACTTTCCGATCCGTTTAGATAAAATTTTTATTTTTGTCATTAAGATCTCGAGAAAAAATTAAATATCGAGCGTTTAGCAACAAAAGCAGCTAATGATGAATTAATGCAAACTCAGAAAAAATTTCGTGCCATCGAAGTCGATCTGAAAGATCTAACAACAACTTATAATCAATTGATTTATGATAATGAATTAACTAAACAATCCAATGGACAACTTATTGAACAAATCGAAATTGAAAATCAACGTCGGGCACAATTCGATAGAGATATAAAACAATTACAACAGGAATTAAATAATACTTCGAATAGAGAAAAACAAGTTCATATTGAATTATATCGATTACATCAAGATAATGAACGTTTAACAGAAGATCTAAATCATATTAATGATGAATATAAAATAATTAAAACAAAACTTGTTGACTATGAAGAACAATTAGAAGGTTTGATTCGGTCATTGTTTTTTCTCATGTTTCTAAGCGGTAATCTTTATTTTTAGTTGAAAGTAAGTTCTCCGTACTTTATCGTACGCAAATGCTCGAATTAAAAGATGAAATCAATGATTTAACTGAAAAATTACGACAAGTTAATAATGAAAAACGAAATGTTGAAGACGACAGGTAAAAATTTATTTTAATTCTATTTATAAATACTGTGAATAAATATTTCAGAGATAATGTTGTCAAACAAATGGAAATAACAAATATAAAATTAAAAACTGAAAGTTTAAATTTAAATCTACTACAAGAACAATGTGCTGAATTAGAAAAAGAAAAGAACTGCATGATTGTCGAACTCGATGCCATACAGAAGGATTTCAACAGTCGATTGAGTTTACTCGACTCAGAAATTAATACGGTTAGTTTTCTAGAATTCAGTTATTTTATTGAAAATAAAATCTCCACCGGTCGAAAATGTATTCGATAAATCAGGAACAGAGTTCCTACCGATTTCATTTATTATACAAAATTTTCGTATTTCGATTCCACGGGTAGTTTTCAATTTAACTGAATAGTGCTATACATACGTTTATATGCTCTTTACGCGGTATTATTACAAAAACTCTAAATAGTCTAAGTTATTAATGTTGAATCTTATTCGAGAAAATTTGACATGCTGATGCTACGCATTAATAACGTAGATAATAAAGTTGTTTACATAATCCATGTCTTGCATCTTAAGATTGATGCGGTTATATGGTTTGGATAAGACAACAGTTAGTGTCAACCCTATGATTGTGTACTAAACGATAATGACAGATACTTTTATCGTCATTTTTTTTCTATGAATGTGACACATGCCTGTCAATCATTGGACACTTCGTTTTCTATGTAATTCAATGATTTTCATAAATCATAATTTTCTTGGAAGAGATTCTATTATGGATTAATGAACGAGGCTAGACTACAACAAAAGTCGGATATTGCCATTCATGTTCTTTAATAAGAGTACTTGTCTAGGTGAAAATAACATTGAACTGTCGGGAGAAAGGTCATGATAATTTCATAAATCAAAATAGTCCACTGATCATCTATATTCCTTTTTCAGTTTCGTGATCGATACGAAAAAAGTCAATATGATCTCGAACAAGCAATAAAGGATCGTGATGCAACTACTAATAAACTCCATCAAGTTATTGAACGTTCGTGATGATTTTTATCTGATGATTTTTCTCTTATTTTGTTGTGAATTTCTTTTAGAATTGCGTGACTTGGAACGGCAAGTACCTGACCTACGTAAAAAAGTTGATGATGAACGTGCGAAAAAAGAAGCGGTTCGTATTTTTCTTAGTTTTTTAACTGCTAAAATCATTTTTAATTTAATTCTAGGCTGTTAATAAATTACAAGAAATTGTAACAAATCCAATGCAGCACAATCCGTTCTATTCCCGGCCGACAGGTGGTAGTAGCCGCCGACATGATCGCGATCGTAATGAACGTAATGTCGTACGACGTCTCGAACAAGCATTAGCTGTGGTATGACAAAATATTGAATTTTTTCGTAGCTTGTTTCGTCATGGAAATTTTTCATAGGAACGTACGAAATATACAAAATTACAAAATGAAAAAGATGAAGAAGTATCGGTATTATTAGAAGATATCACTAAGTTAAAACGTGAATTGGACACACGACGAGAAGATATCGAAAAATTAAGACAACAACTTGAATCACGTGTTTCGAATGATAATATTTCTTCAATAGCTGAAGAAGTCGATGATGATAATAAAGGTTAAATTAATTTTCTTTCTGGGAAATCTTTACAAATGTCTTTCTTTGTATTTAGATGATTTAGAAAGTTGGGTACAAACTCCGAAGAAAAGTAATATTCAAAAAAATGGCTGGAAAAAACAACTTGCTGTGCTAAGAAAAAATCGGTTATTATTATACAATTCAGAAAAAGATCAACAACCTGCAGTTGCCATTGATATCGAGTAAGCAAAAAATGGCAAATCGTAGATTTTCAGAAGGATCCTCATCTAATTAATAGATCAATAGACACTAATGTATCATTACATTCCCTTCTGTTGAGCGTGGCGATTTACAAAAACAGTACGAATGATCGGGAACAAAAAATATGCGATTTCGCATATGTCTAATCGAAACTTTCCTAAAGATCCATATCTGTGGATTGTGTCATTCGATTTATTCTGTCCTTATTCGAGTAAAAAATATCTTATAAAGTAGAACTATAGTCGACGATTTTCCTCTCTAAGTCAGAATACAAAAGATGCTTACGGTGATTAATTTTTACGCATAATTTATTTATTCATTTTTAGTAAACTTTACCATGTTCGTGCTGTTAATCAAGGTAAAATAATCATTAAGTGAAAAAAAAATTGATTTCCATAATTTATCTTTAGGCGATGTACTTCATGTTGACCCAAATATAATTCCAAAAATATTCCAAATTATTTATGATAGTCAAGGTAATTCATTACCGAGTCTACTCTCATCGTCGATGATTCATTCACAAGTATGAATATATATACATTCATTATTTTATTTAATATTTATTCTGTCTAGGATCAAGATCGTCACAATGGTGAAACTATCGAATATAAAGGCCATAATTTCGTTGTTGTTTCATATCGTATGCGAACCGAATGCGAAGTATGTAATCATCCGTGTTACAATTTAATTTCTCCTCCACCATGCCTTCAATGCACACGATGTCGTGTTCGTTGTCATAAACAACACTATGATGATAGCGAATTTATTCAACCATGTCGAGGTAAAATTATAGGAAAAATTTAATTATTTTCTTTTAAATTTTATTTATTTATTTTAGTCTACGATACACTCACTGTCAAAGAATTATTAGTTATGTGTGCAAGTGAAAAAGAACAAAAAAAATGGATTTCAAAATTGAGCACAAAAGTGCCGCGTCCTTCAAATTCTCAACTTGATTCGACAAGGTATTTGTCAAAAAATGATTTTATATAATTCAAAAACTCTACAGAGACAAGAGTCTCCCAGAAATTTCTTTTTCAGCACCATATGATATTCTGCTATAATTGGCAAATGAAATACTATACAATTAATAATAAGTCTTACGAATCTGTTAAAACACGTTTTTTTTTTACAAGAAGCTTAATTAGAGATTGAACCCCGGCATAGTTTTGTTAATGCTTAAGCGAGTAGGTAGAGTCAGCCTGCAGTGTTTAATCAAGTCGCTTGTGCTTTCGCTAGGGCTTCGACATTTCACTCGTAAGATTTCAGTTTCTCTATCATGTTTTTCTCATTTGTTGAACTGGAGAAAATTTCAATGAAGGATTAATTTACTAAAAGCAGGATTGCATGTAAAGCCTTGATATTTATCTGAAACTAATGCAAAATACGAGGTCGTGCGATGTTATCCATCGAAAAGCAATCAATCCCTCCCGAGACATTCTTTCCGATTTCTAATTAAATATGCGATTAATACTCTATGCATGAAAGCTCTTAATGAATGATATCCGATAACTTATTCTTGTCCAATAGAATATTCTTTCACGCTAGACTATGGTTAAAAGCAATATAGTCGACCCCGTTAGTCTCAATAAATGAATAGCTTTTCATCGGAATTTTTTTTTATTAACAAATACGATGATTCTATTGTTTGTTTATTCTTGTTTGTCAGTCAAGTGTTAAGGGAACGGAGTTCTCTTCGGCTCGGCTAATAAAAAAGATTATAATCAGTAAAATCTAGATGTGATCTCGGAATAGAAGTTGATTTATCTGTGACATAAATTTCCTTTCGGACGGTATTTAATTATATATTGATACAAGTCTTTTTCAAATTACAAATTTAATAATTACAATTTTCAAATAAGTCGATCGGAAAAATTCAATATAAGACTTATACATAAGCGCTTCATATTTTTTCAGAAAACGCAATAAAAAGACTTCAATCTCTAAGCAAAAATCAGCAACACTACCTGCTAAGATTAATCTAACGCCGTGAGTTCATCATTCTTTTCCTGATTGCAATACTTCAATGTATATATTTAGTCCCACTAATAATGTAGATAGTGATGAGGAATGGTATTAAATAAATCCACGTATGTTCTCTTTTCTATTTTATAAATATTCCAGATGCTTTAAAAAATTTCTTTGCTATATGTGTATTGCTCATAATCGGTATGTGTTTTTTTAATTCGCTTTCGAATTCGACATGTACCATATGATTGATTTTAAAAAATAAACTAAAACGAAAGGCACGCACTAAAATTTTACTTTATGATTATTTTAGAACCAGTACTGCATCGTTTCATTCTCCTAATTCAAGTATTAGTTCGTCTACTTCTAATTTATTCGGTAACAATGCTGGTTTAACACCGAAACAAAAATCCTCAACACTTCCAAATCGTGCTAAATAAATAAAATTTCTTTCTTTTTTTATTCAAGTATTTTATTAACCGGTCCCTTCTATTCTTTGTATGTATATATTTATATATTGATTTGCACACATCAAATATAATGAATCAAATAATATGCGTGTGTGAACCTGTTTGATTTTTTGCGTTTCGTGTCTTTTTTTCTTTGTTCTATGGTGCTGTACGCTTCGTTTTCTTTCGCTGTCCTATTTTTTTATGATAATTATATATCGTCACTACACAAAACTTATCATTCGAGAATGATTTGTTTTGCAGACGATTTAAGAATTATTTACGTTTACTATCACTCATCATTGTGTGCGCGTGTGTCTGTTTGTTTTTTGTAACTGTTAATTAGACGAAAATAATAGTTTTTGTCTTAACATCATTTTGCTTTTGCTCGTAATTCTACGATGAAAGATCTCGCTTTTCTTTGTCGAAGGAAATAGAATTAAAGTACTTAGATTTTATTTTGGATCTATAAAACAAGTTTCTTCTTTCTTTCATTTAAAAATTATTCAGGCCAATGCAACAGGTGGAACAAGAATTTTCTAGATTACTGAGAAAAATATCTCAGTCAATTCAGTAGAGAATTAGCATGTTTTTTTTTCTATCAATAAGATTCATTTTATTTTATATATATATATATAAATCTTATGATAATCTGAAGATCAGCGTGAAATATTTGTTTATGAGAAGTTTTCTTGTAAACAAATCTCTCGACTAACTATCAGTTCTATTTTGATTAATGAAAATGTGCCATAGGAAATACGTATTTTTTATATGTCTCTATATATAGGGTGTGATTATTTTTTGAAATATCAACTGCGTTTCATGCGCTACATGATATTAATAATCAGTTCCGAGGAAGTGTGCTCACTATTATCAGGTTCTTTTTTCATAATCAAGATAAGGAGATGGTCGTGACAAAAACGGAGAAATTGTTTAAGAGCATGCAAATATATATTTATACTTTTTGAAGCAAAAAAAAGTGGGCGTTCAACATTCGTAATTATAACTCATCCATGAAATCATGCTGATAATGATCTTTATTTACAATTTTTTTTTATTTTCTATCATGGAAAAACAAAACATCTTGTCTTCATTTAATGACAAGAAAAACTCTTATAGATTAATCTCGAATCAATCAAGAAAATGAAAATTATCTTCTAAACATAAAATAGCCGTTTGACAACCTACGTAGACATGTATTGTTCTTTTCTTTTTGCCGTGTTTCATACCTGGAATTAAACATCATTCATGCAATGTGTTGCACACATTATGGCCAAGGGTAACCATCTAAAAACAGAAATTGACTAACCTCCCTTTCGTTTTTTGCTGGTGCTCAGCGCGTCACTGAATATTAATATACGACGAATGTCAGATGATTTTTCTCTTTATATCTGATTTTTATTCACTATCCGTCATTGAAGATGGGTACAAAGGAGAAAAAAAATGACATGTATACACAAATGCACCTACACGCTCTATATTGATTTTAATCTCGTTTGTCCTCGTAACTCGATGTCATGAGATTTTCTTTCATTCTAATTGAATCGATTTTCGTACATAGATACTATGTTTGTAGCTTCGTTAATCCTTTATTCACACCTAACATATGTGAGAAAGTGATCATTATGCTTGAGGACTTTCATTCTCTTTCTTTCTCTCTCGCTCGGTCGATGATAACAATGAAGAGGATCAGCGAATAACAATAAAAAAACATCTGTTGTCTGTCTGCTTTTTCTTAGCTAATACAACGTCATGTGTACTGATCATCATCATATGTGTAATATAGGCAATCTCGGACAAGATACTAGTCTAAACAAAGTGGAAGTGTGTGATTCAATAACACAAACAATCCGATAGAACTCGTAGATTTACAAATAGGAAAAAAAAGGAATTCTATATTCAACATATTGTCTTCGCTCGTTGCTATTGCTTGAAATTTTATCAAAACCGATGCCATTTGATGCGTGTTTTGTTATTTTAAACATCATTATTTCTTTTTTTTCTCCGTAAAATATCATTGTAATCAGTTTTCTCTTTTTTTCGTCATCCGCTTACATTTGTTTGCCTTTACTTTATCAAAATATCTCAAGTAACGATCGTACCAATTACCCTTTTCTTCTGTCTTTTGGAATATGTAATAGATCTCATAGTATTATCGTCATTAGAATAGTTCTCTCATCATATGGCTTATGTCTATTCCCTCTCATCATTGATCAACTGATAGATCGGCTGATGAGCACGTGTTTATGCATATATCCCTCAATCTATAAGTTTTTTTTCTCATACGCATTACATGAGATATATAGACAAAACTACAGCGAATAGTCCTATGACGGCAAACTACTATAGCAAATCGTTGTGCGGGCATAATTTTACCCGGGTAAAAAGACGAAGAAACAGAACGAGACGAGAGAAAAAAGAAGAGAGAGAGAGAGAGAGAGAGTACACCACTATTGACGCTGATATAAATGGCAAGCGCACTGTTCTATATAGCTTTTATTTCTATCGTGCGCGCGCACGGCGACTAACGAAAGTGTGTGTGTGTGTTGTGAGTGAGTGAAACAAGAGAAGAAAAAAGAAAAGATCTTCTATCAGTTAACAAATATTTGATGGGACTAAATTTATTCGATAAGAAAATTTAATTGATTTATTATTGAAAATTATTTTTCAAAACGAAAGCAGTCAACGATGGACGCCATGTTCACGTTTGTAAGTTGTTTTATTTCTTTTTTCTTTTTTTAAAATTTCGATGCCGAATAAAGATTAGTAAGCTGTCATAAAACATTCGCAATGGTCAGATTTAAGCTCTTCGATCCATATGAACTTTGAAGGATCAGACTGGATTGTATTTGTATATTTAGAGTGAAGAAGAATTGAATGCAGTTGCTGTTCATTCATATGACAATTCATCGAGTAGTAGTCCATCAACATCAACAATGCTGCACAACACCAGCATTGAAAATACGGGACGAACAACAACACAAGTAAAACGGCCAACATCATTGAACGTATCGAAACCAGCAGGTAGATACGAAAAAAGAAAAGAAAAATTCACACCAAACAACATATTGAATTATTCTATTTATATATATATATATATATATTAAATAGAACTTGTTTTACGTGATTCTACCAATGCTGGATGTAAATCGGAAGGTTCGCCAATAAATAGCGTGCAAAAAAGACAACAAAAGAAGAAGAAACGTCGAACAGCTAATTCATATTCGGATATATCATTTAATGATAAATATAAATTAACTGAAGAACTACTTGGAACCGGTGCACACGGGTATATTCAAAAACAAAAAGGATTCAACAGACAAATTTTTATTTTATTTTGTTCGTAGAATTGTCAAAACGTGTCGCGATCGAGTAACAAAACAAGAATATGCCGTTAAGGTATGCTTGATTATTCTGTATTTTTTCCCCTTTGACCCTGTATACTTTCATATGACAAATGGAATGTGCTAGTTAAGAGATTGGCATTAGAACAGAACGAGCGACCCCGAATGCAAATCTACAGAAAGAAAGAAAAAAAAAGAAATAATTCTATTTGGAATGACAACATGATGTTGACAGTCTGCAAAAAAAATATTTGAAGAAAAGATAAAAGAAAATTAAAAGGAATTTTTATTTATTTTTTGTATATTTAGATCATAAGTAAAGCTCGTCATCCAAATCGAACACGTGTATTTAAAGAAATCGATATTTATTATCATTGTCGTGGTTGTGAAAATATTTTAAGCATTATTGATTTTCTCGAGGATGATGATTATTTTTATCTTGTCTTTCAAAAAATGGAAGGCGGTAAGTTTCGTTTTTTCTTTTGGTTTTTGATTATCTTTGTGAATCGTCTAACGCGAAACTTTTATAATATTTCTTTTTCCAGGGCCACTACTCAATCATATAATGAAACGGGGCCGTTTGACGGAACGTGAAGCTAGTTTAATCGTTCGTGATATTGCTAATGGTCTTAATTTTCTTCATTCGAAGGGCATGTCTCATAGGTGTGCATATAAAAATAAAATTTTCTTTTTTTCTAAAACTAATTAAATATTTTATCAATTTATTTGCAGGGACTTAAAACCAGAAAATATCTTAGTTGAACGCGCCGACTCATTAGTACCTATAAAATTGTGTGATTTTGATTTGGGCTCAGCTATTCGTCTTAATAGTAATAAAACAACGCCAATAACAACACCGGAATTGTCAACACCTGTAAGATTTTTCGACGGAAAGAAATTTTCTTCATAAGAACTATTTATTTTTCTTCTCATAGGTTGGATCCGTTGAATTTATGGCACCGGAAGTTGTTGATGCATGGACAAGTCTCGAAGGTTCATTACAGATGTATGATAAACGTTGTGATTTATGGTCACTCGGTGTCATTATCTATATAATGCTATCGGGTTATCCACCATTTTACGGTACATGTGGACATACCTGTGGTTGGAACAAAGGAGAAGAATGTGAACAATGTCAAAGTCTTTTATTTGAACGTATTCAAGACGGAGAATTCGATTTTCCCGATAAAGACTGGCAATTCATATCCGATGATGCAAAAGATTTAATAAAACGTTTACTAGTTCGTGATGCATCATTACGTTTAACAGCTGCTGAGGTTCTTCAGCATCCTTGGGTTAAAAATAGTCATGAATTAAACGAACGGCCTTTAAATACACCTATACTTTTACAACGGTAAGAGAAAAAAAGCAATTAAATATTAATTTCAAAAGAATGAATTTTCTTTCTCTCGTTCTATAGTCACGATAGTATTCGCCGTTTGGAGTCCTTTACAAAAGATGCATTAAGTATAACAAAAATGATTGACGAACGTGAGCGTATGATATATCATCGATCGCGTAGTCTTGATAGTGTACATCAACGAAGTCGAAGATCATCTCGTGATCGTATTCATCAACAAACTATTAATAGCAACATCGATGATGATGAGGAGTATGCCGATGATGATTTTGATGAATCTGATTCAAGCGTTACACGAATATTAAAACGACGTATGAGAAAGAAAAAACGACAAGAAAATAAAAATCAAACAATAAATGACGATGAAGATAATCAAAATTTCGATAATTTAAGACGACGATTGTCAAGGTAAATTCATATATAAAAATCTTGAGGGTGTGCCGAGGGTGTGTTTACGGGTGCATTCTATTTCAGCAATACACGTTAAGGAATAGACCCTTGGGATGAGTCATTCACAATCGATTCTGTTTATAGGAGCCAACCAATAAATAGTATACATTTACCCTTATCATATTAGTTGACAATGTTAGAGTTTCTCATTCCGTTAGTAGCGGTTTGTCAGTAGATGAAGAAACCTTAGATATGATTTACTAATGAGAAAAAAAGTAGTCACGAACTCGATGCTCATTTTTTCTATAGAATTACCAAGGCATGTAAAAAAGGGTTCTTTTAATCAGACAATGAAAAACCTTGAAACTAGAAAGAAATAATTTCCTTTGCTTCTTTGTTTGTAGTGCTACGATGACGTCAGGCGATGAAGACGATTTCCTAGCCTGTAGTTATAAAACAGTTATTCATCGTCCAACAAAACCAGCACTACAACAAACACCAGCACATGTACCACCACACTTTTATTTAGCTCCAACAGATAATCCAACTCAAACATCAACACCAACAGAACTATTATCACTTCCACCATCCACAATAGTTCCTGTTCCGACATCTCCTTTATCTCTTTTTGTGCTTCCACCACCACCACCATCTGTTAATTTACCGATGCATCATCGAGCTCATACAGATACGGACCTTGTTTTTTACCATCAACAGCCTCTTCTCTATCCCGTTCATTGGTATCCACCTCCGTCACCATATTTTTATCCGAATCAAAATACTCTACCAGCAAATTTTGTTTACGGTCCGATGCATCCACATTTTGTTTTACATCCCGTACCTCAACAACAAGTTCGAAGTTCATCAGCTGATTGTCGTCGTACGGCAAATAACGGCACTGAGCATCGTGTTGTACATCCAGAACGGGTTTGGTAGTCATAGATAAAAAATATATAATTCTTTGTCACAATGTCTTTTGTTTATTTGTTTTACTTTTATATACTTTTTTCCCACGTATAAAAACATATATATATATATATATATATTAGAACAACGTTATTGCGTTATATGTATACCTTAAGTAGGATAGATTCATTACCTTACCCTGTGATGAGTTCTTTCTCCTTATTTGTTTTGTTTTTCGTCTATTGTCCGTTGCTACGCATTGTTTCGATCTGATTTTCAGTATTGTTATTATTCTTCATGTGTTTTTTTCTCTCTTGTGAACATCAGGGTTGTCGTGATGCGTTTAACGCAGTTTAAGGTTGGGTTGTACACTTGATTAACGAGGTGAATTATTCATAATTTGAGCCGTTAAGTCTCGAATTCAATCATTTCTTGTTTGTGTCTCTCATTTATTCTGTAATTGCGCACTCCGACATATAATATATTTGTTATAGTCTCGTTCCAATTCTATTGTATATATTTAAACGCCTCTCTGTTTCTCTCTGTCGTCTGTTGTTCGTTGCCATTATTGTGCCATTTCATGCTCTTGCTTGAAGCAACAAAACCTAGTTCGGCAGCGATAATATGATATTTTTCATAATGTATATAGGAACATGTTTCTTGATTATTGCGAAGCATCACACATTCATAACTTGTGAATATTTACTCCTCTTTTCTCTTTGTTTTCACCTATACCGGTCTCTCGATCCTCTATTGTTTCTTTCTTTTGTTATTAACTTGTATTGATGTTTTTTTTCGTTCTATGTCTGGGATGAAATTCAAACAGACAGACATGCTGTGCGTAATGATGACCAAAGGCCATGTGAGACATAGTTCTTCATTTGTATTGATTTCTGTTCCTTTTTTTCTTGTTCTTGTATTCTTTATGCCCCTCTTTTTTGTGTAAGTAGATCGTTCGAGTTATTTCATGTAAAACATACGAAATGTCTTGGATAAGAGAAGAGAAAATTTCTTTAGCGAGACAGATAAGTAAAAAGGATTCATATTATTATTAATATTTAGTTTAAGTTAATATTTAAAAAAAAAAAAAAATTGAATTAATAAATAAAAGTTAATGTAGGAGTTTTTTTTTGCAGTTGAATTATCAAAGAAAAATATTTGCTATTGTAAAAATAGATTTAGCTGATAAAAAGTATAAAATGAAAACATTATTTATCGAGAGTAGGATTGTGTTGATCAAGTTCGGTTTCGTCAGTTATATTATTCAGGATGTTATTACCGAGCAAGATGTTGATGTTATCTCATATTGATACAACATCAAGTATATCATACGATTTATTGCGTCGTTGAAAAAAATGTCTACTTGAGAAGTTTAAAGTATAGAATATGTTCTTGGATAATGTCAATATGAATTTATTGTACACTATGGAATATGGAATAAAATCGATTGATTATGTAAAACATCAGCATGAAAAGGTCATTATCCTAGCACTTCGTTCCCCACGACCTCAGTGATTTATGGCAAAAAAAGACATAAGAAACTTCGAGATTATCGTTCTCGTACTGGATATATATTATTATTGTAAATAAATTACCATGAGGGAATTGCGTCGTTCGTTTTTTTGGGAGTAAAAATAAGATTTTTCTCTCTAAAAATTTACATGCTATTTAGAGATCGGGTGATAATTATTCCGTTTGCTAACAACTACGATGTATTAAATAACCATCGGATTGTGAGATCTTAGAAATTTTCTTGATTCTGATCTAACCCAAAGCAATAAAGATAGCCTAGCAATTTGTTAATAACAATCTGCATTGTTTATTATTATCTTACGAAGAAAAAGAAAGAACATGTAAAGCTTTTCAAAGTATTCATAGGTCAAATGTCATTGGCTCGTGATATAGCACCACGTCAAATTATCATTCACTCGATGTTGTAAACAAAACTCAACTACGGCGCAAATAATAGTTAATGTACCTATCGGAAAAAAAATACGCAATTAATGTTGTTTTTCTCTTTTGTTAACGAAAGAAAATAAATAGGGCAAATAATGTACATGCGCATGTCAGAAGAGAGTGAAAAACGACACCGGTTTATAAACCAGTATGGTTATTCGTCCAACAACTGGTACATCATTATTCAATCGCGCACACAAAAAAAAAATAAGACTTCATGTATAATAATCTAATAGATTTCATTTATCAATATAATTTATTTGTCACTATCAACTTTAATAGAAATTCTATTTTTTTTACAATGTAAAGCAATCATTTGATAAATCATATTTTTTTTAATCGAACGAGAAGATAGGCGCAAAATGTTCGATGAACATAAGAATTAAAGTATTGAAGAAATGTCAACTGAGATTAGGCCAGTAGCTTAGGATTGATATTGATCATTTACTTGGTTATTCAATACAGCAAATATTAATATGTTTAAAAAAAATTCCATACGTGATGAGCCGTTTCTCAATTAAACCTTGGTTTGTAAACTTATTTTCTTTTTACAACAAAATTATATCTAATAAACATTTACGAAGATCGAATGAGTGAAAAACGAGTATAATTATTGCGTTGTTGAATTCTTATGCGCGGAGATATGAATTGTCTCTTTACGTATGCACACCTGCTTTTTCTCTCAACAATTTTTATTTCTGCTGTTATTCGTAAATACAACAACAAGGTCTTTCATTCCATTTTTACTCAAACATCCTTTCTTTTTCGTGCATTCCTATTGTGCTACACCAAGCAGGGCAATAAAGTATACACATTTTAATTTTCAACCATTACAGTAAATATTCAAAAATAAAAATGAATATCAAATCCTTTGACCGATAATCGTTTTTTAAGCGTTAGTTTTATGTGTCTAAGATGAAGTTTCTTTTTTCTACTGAAAAGTCTGTATAAAGAAGTAAACACCCACTATTGATGTGACTTGTCAATGATAATATTACATCTACCCACATCATGAATATCACTTTGTATGATGTACACTGATCCGGTTTCTATTTTCTATTTAAATTTTTAATACATTCCTAAGAAAAAACTTTTTTTCCGTATCAATCCACGAACTACGGTGATTTAGCCTATGCTGATATTTCTTCCAAGGACATTAATGCCGTATGACAATATTTTAATAGGATGATGTTGTATTTTTTTAAAAATTGTTTGGTGAGAGTATAAAAATCGATTATTCATATTTACCTAACAACTAATCTCTTTGATTGTCTATAAAAACCAGCACCCGATTCACTTTTTTTTCATTTCAAAATAATACTGACTCTAACAATCAACAAAAGACAAGTATCATGATGATTCTAAAATGCATGATCGTTATTATTGCTACATTGTTTTCACAACTTCCCAAAAGTCATGCACAAGGCGGCAATGCATGTACAAACGTAGCAATAAACCTATGTAACCCATATCCATGTGTTCAAATAGGTAATTCTCCTCAATGTCTTTGCGATGGTGGTATAGTAGCGCCTAGTGCAGCCGGATGTAATGGTGGTGTAACAACGACTCAAAGTCCAATTATTTTTCCGAATCAATGTGGAAATGCTATATGCCCAGCTAATGCTGAATGTATACCAACCAATCAAAATCCATCACAATATGTATGTGTTTGTCCGACTAATGTTCTTGCGAATCCCGATTGTCCAGTAAATCCATTACCTAATAATCCATGTGATCGTGCTAATCCATGTCAAGCCGGTAGTCGCTGTGTTGCCAATCCAGTAACTCTTCAACCAATTTGCATCTGTCGAACAGGTACTTATGGGCAAAATTGCGGTTATCCATGTCGTTCAGGGTGTGATAATAATTGGTAAGAGTATTTTAAATGGAATTCTAAAGAAATTTGTTTTTATATATATATGAAAGGTGTTATAATGGTGGTCGATGCGCTAATGCCTATGGTCAACCGTATTGTTTCTGTGGACAAAACTATCGTGGTCGACGATGTGAACTTCGATATAATAATCAAAATTATGTCTATTTATATTATAATCCAGGTTCACGCTGGTAAACAGTTAATATTATTTTTGTCAATCAAGAAATGACATCATTTAATAAATGAATAAAACATCCGAAAATAATTTTTTTATTTAAAAGATAAATATACGTAAATGTGCGAACTAAATCAATGAGACAATTTTGACTAATAGGCATACAAGTTCTATTGACATGATTACGATTGTATGCTCATATTAGTGTTTTGTCAATCAAAACGATAGCTAATTCCTAGGATTTACACGATTTACCACCCGAGGATTTACTTTCCATTGATTGCTTTTCGATTTTAATTGTTTTTTATTTCGAAAAAAGATAACTTTTATTCATGAGGATTTACTGTCCGTTGATTATATCGACGAAAGAGAAAGCAATAAATGAATACTAATTGTGATAACCAATATATTATCAGAAAAAAAAAGAATTTCAATAAATATACCAACAAATAAGAAAAAAAATATACCAATAACAGAAAACAAACATGAATCGATGTTTAACGTTTTGGTGACCTTTGAAAGTATCAAAGTCCAGCAGTTTTCAAGAATGATGGAATGTCAAGAAGATCTTCATCATAAAGCTGCCATAATTTTATTAAATATTCATCTGCTATGACTTTATTTTTATGACGTTTTGGAGCTGGAGCCTCCATATCATCTCGTAATCTAGCAATCGATGCTAATGATTGTTCTTGTCGAAAACTTTTTCTAATCTGTTCATCGGAAACATTCATTGACGAAATATTACTCATTTGTTCATTTCTCAACTTCGAAACAATCAACGGACAGTAATTCCTCACATACGAATAACACAAATTGGAGAAAAAATTTCAAGTAATTAACGGACAGTAAAGGATGTGGGTAGTAAATCCTCGGGTGGTAAATCATGCACACGAATTTCTAGATACACAAGTAACGTTATGCAATCGTCAGAAACTTGAAGGAGAGTCAACTCAATTCTCTTCGGGGTGTTACTTCAATAGTACACAAGGATTAGAAATATGTGGAAGTATTGCCAATAGTTGCAAATGATATATGATATCATCAAAATTTCGTTTGTTTCAATTTTTCTTATGACTCATTATTTCAGTTGTTTTCTTACAAATGACTATTTATGTATTTTCTTGCATCGAATCAATATTATCTGTAGTTCGTTTGATTTCTTGTATGGACTGTAGGACAGAGTTAGGAGTGTTTTAACGTAGTTATTAACACCATGATAATCTTACGGTACAGTATTTCATTTGATTTGAGAAATTCTGCGTACAAAGAAAATGATCCCTTGCTTAGTCCTTGATTCTTTAGCACCAGCGGCGTAATCAGGGGAGGGACAAATGGGTAATTGCCCAGTTCATTTGGAGAGTTGCTCATTGAAATATTATTTTTTCCGAATTGTTTATTTATTTTTGAATCAGATAGTTGCTGCAATTGGTTTTCTTCCATCTGGATCTCACATACACTCTGTGCTTGTTCTTTCTGTGAATAATTCAGCAAAGAAGAAGAGAAGAATCGCTTCTTGTATTTTGACTTCTGTATGTTTTTTGTTTTCCTTACTCGTCTATGTATATTTGTGTATAGTGCGCCAAGAGCTTCTGCTGAAAGAAGTTTCAGCAAGAGGAGCGGAAAGATTATTTTGATTTTCATAATTTTAAGTGATTTTCGGTGATTCTTAGTGATTTGTACCAAATCAAAGCTACCAGATATGACTGGAAATCATTGACAATCACCGACCGTCACGGAAAATCAATTGATTTAGGGGTCATTTTCGACGATTTTTTGCCTGATTTTGGGTTGATTAAAATCACCTTCATCCTTGCTGAAAACCCATTCTTTTGGTTTATTTGATGTTATTTGAAGCAATTTTACATGATTTTGAAGATGGTTTCGAATGATAGGAAAGAATTAGGAACAGATCTACTTTTTTATCTGATTTTACCTGATTTTCGGTTGATTCAAGTCGCCCCCTCCCTGAGGTTCGGCGATTTATCGAGAATTAAAAGCAAGTGTCCGTCTACCATAAAACAAAGTAAACTAAACGGACTCACTGCTGCATACATTCATAAAGAGTTCGATATATACTTCATTGAAATATTGAAATTATATACGCAAATGCATCATCGTTATCTTGATTTTGGTGTTTGAATTTGAAATATAAATGTTATGAACAGAGACATTGAAAATAGACTAAATAACACCTGACGCCGGCCTAAAATCTGAGTTTGATGCATATTTGATTTAGAGGATCTCCTTTCATTTTTTTTTACGTTATCAATATTTTGTTGAACCAAAACATTTTGGCCCATCAATAAAAATCTTACCCATTTTTCCCATCGTGTTTTTCTGACGCGATAGAAGTTTGCCCATTGGTCTAAAAATCCTGGTTACGCCGCTGCCTAGCACGGAGCCAGCCTGATCATGCATAGACGTTGTATCACTGTCGTTGGATGATTGTGTGCGTAGTGTCGTATATAATTCTTCTGCTTTATCAAATCGACCTATGCTGAGTAGCAATCATTTATTTACGGTATGGGCAGGGTGGGCGGCGCCCACTCGAAATTTTGATTCGCTCACCCGAAAATATACAGTTGATTTCATGAAAATACTACATCCTAAGAGATTATCAACCCCGCAACCCCTCCAAAAATTTCAACCACCCACCGGAAAAATGAAACCTAGATAAAACACTGCTACGTAGCAATTCAACTAATCGCCCACAACCTTTCATAACTCCAGTTTCATTTCTTATAGATTCTCGGAGCTCGTAGATTTGCTTGTCATCATCCGACGTAAGTTTTAAATCAACCTGATAAAGTGGGCGATTTTCGGCAATATCGAGTGACACGTTGTAGTTAGTGTTGGTTGATAAAAAAACTATTGAAAGATGCAAATCTACCTTTATTATTTTTAAGTTTTACAAAGTTTGCAATCGATAATCCTTGCCCTCTATAAACCTGAAAGATTTGTCCACGGAGTTGTTTTTCGTGTAAGCCTTTAATTCGTTTCTGCACATCACCAAGAAAAACGCCTATTCGAGTGATCGTATCTCCATCCAATGCTCTTAATACCCGATTAAATATTTTGTATATGAAGCATTCACGTATGTACCACCAAACGGCATTTGATGTTTGATAAGCGCTTCTAATTCATCAATACTTTTTATTTCTTGAACATTGTTTTGGCATTCTTCTCTACAAGACTAGATCAGATCCGTCACATTTTGTTGTTCATGTTCCATTGCATGAAAGATTTCTTTGAGTACCTGTGCATATATGAATGCGAGTGATAGCTGATTGAGTTTTACGCTAAAAACTCCTTGATTATCGCCAATTATACTCATCGAGATGTTGTTCCTGTTCAACCGTTTGATAGCCTGTTGTAATTCTTGACAAATAGGATTGATTGATGAATGAACGCCTTTTATTTTGCTTCAATTTTTTACCCATTGATCGTATTATTCCTTATCCCAACAAAAAATGGAAATAGTATTCAATTTTGACATGTCATGAATTCGTGATACCAAATTTTCTCCTAGAGAGCCAGAAGGGATCAAAAAATTACTGTTTCTTCTTTATTTTCTTTGAGCCATTCAATGCATGCATTCGACTGGGTACATATTTGCAATTAATTGACTACACTGCTCAAGTGTGTGAGTGTACTTCGACAATCGGTAGTGCTTCGATTAATATTTTCATTAACCCATATTATCAAATAACTTTCGACTCTGTTACGTCTGGCCTGCATGATAGTCTGTAGTGGTGGTGTTTCCAATGGCTGATTACCCATTTTATATATATAATTTACGAAGTTTGATCAGTATCGGATAATTTTATACTCGTGACGACCAGCTTCAATTAGATTCCCATCAAAATAGTATCAGTGAGTCTTCAATATTCTTTCCAACCATTGTTTTCTTATATCTACGTAAAAGTCATTTTCGAGCGAATGCATTAGATATCTTATCTAATGCTTTGTCTATTTTGCTGTTACTCACTCGGGAAAGGAACTTTTTTCTATGCTCGTTGAAACAGCATAAGTTATTTAAAGACTGGCTTCGCAGCAACTTAAAACATTACTACAACTTTGTGTATCATTGAACTGTAAAACAAATTGGACAGCAGTAGTTTCTATGGAAATATGAAAGATACATTTTAAAGACGAATCATTGATTAATTCAGTATTATCTCGTGTGGTGCGTTACAAGTATTCCATCCCAATGCAGAAAAACTATAGTTGACATTCTTCTTTGTACAGCTATAGTTTTAATATTTTATTTCACATTTTATACGCAGAAAGCATTCGTACAGAACGGCATTCAATTGATGCATTTTGAATATTTGAACAAGAAAAATAAAAACAACATTTTATTGAAGAATTATATTTTTTATTGAGAACATGTGCACAGATAAATGATTCATTATTTTTAATGTTTCTGAGTTAATTTTCTTTGTCATTATCAGATGAACTGGAAGTTGATTTGCCAATTGTTATTGCATCGGCGATTAATTGATCTGTGTTATCTGATGCATGTGACCTTGTTTCATCATCATCATCATCATTTCATTTAATCAATGCCCACGAGCTTCTTCATATTTTTTTTTGTTTGACTTCATAATTATGTTTTATCATAACTGAAACTCATATTAATAAAAGTAACAGTTCATTATATAATTAATTATAGTATTTGATTTACCGAGTCTGATTTTGAGATCGCATAATGGAGTAATTGGATTTTATTCATGTATTGACCATTTATATCCAGTATATCTAAGCCAGATTGAATAACAAGATGTATGTCAAATTCATTTTATCGTACAAAAAATAAATCTCGAATCATGTTTTGCGGATGTCTATTTAATGATGGTTCATGAAGTAGATTTTCTAATATTGAAAATATAGAATCCAATTATTGTTGACTACCCAGGTCGAGCTCACCCCATCGGATCCAATAAAATCCGATACTTTTCCGCTAGGATCCGACAGGATCCGACTATCGGATTGTTCGTCCTGGGTACATTGTAATAATTTTTGACCACATTCTTTCAAAAAATAAACAACTAATTCAACACTAACATTAGTAGAATTCTAAAGTATACAACGTGGAGTAACCAGGTCAAACAGAACGGTCTGTAAACGATCTGAACGGTTATAAATACGGTGGAATCGGGTGTTTTTGACGAATGATCGTATACGAAGCCCCGTAAAAATTACGCATTTTAGTCGTACTTTTAGATATCTGTCAAACGATCAGAAGTCACACTTCTTAAATGCAGCAACGTTGCTTCCTAATGTTTTGCAGAGAACACAAAAAACTACGGTTTTTTTACTAAGCTGATTTGAGTGATACAATTCCTCAATTGTGACGTCCACATATAGAAAATCTCTAGCAGTATGAAAATTTTCCTTTTTCTCTATTTATTCATTAGAAGTAAAGATATGCAGAGTTTAAGATCTTCTTGCTTTATTAGCAAATTTTTTCCAACAGATTAATAATTTTACTAAAGACATTTTACCTTGCAGAAAGAAATACGCATAAAAATAAATATAATGGTCTGTAATGAGGGGGAAGCCGCAAAAATTTCGCTTTTAAACTTACAGTCACCGTTTTTTTTTAAATATACCCAGGTGAATCAATCCGATACTGAATCCCATCGGATTCTATGGGGTCCTACCATCCGACGAAATCCCGTTGGATTCCTGGTTGAGGAATCAATGTCGGATCCGACAGTCGTATTTCCAATCATATCCGATTGTCGGAACCAATGAAATCCGAAGCATTCCGGTTCCGATTGACGGTTGATGTCGGATTTTTTTCAGTTTCCGATACTAGGATCCGATCCGATATCGATTCCGGAACCAAGAATCCAACAATAATCCGATAGTTTCCTTGCGCCTTCCGAAGAGCTCCGTCGAATTCCAATAGGAAACGATCGGAACTCATCGGATCCTAGGATAGGATTCATTATTCCGGGTATGTGAGTTGCACAAAATAAAACGAATAATCAATATAAGCTAATTTGAATTGAATAACTTATAATATTTATATAATAAACATAAATGCTTGCATTTTTCCGGGTTTTCTTCAACAAATTAACTTTTTTTTTAAATCAAAATATAGTCCAATAATAAGTAAAAATATTTAAAACAAAATAAATAATACAAAAATTTAAAACTAAAATAAAATAAGATGA
>OENM01000088.1:68344-109912 GCA_900239745.1 Rotaria magnacalcarata
ACGGAATATTAAAAATTATTTTAAACTCAAAAAAAGAGAAACATACGGATAGAGTGACTCATTTTTAGTAGAAACGGCGAAATAGTGTAGAATTACGTAGACCTTTTTATGTACATGTGATCACTATCGTCGTATTTGTACGTCACACCTATGCGTACATTATCCTACCAGTCTGGCGTGGTTCACTGTATGTGTACTCATTCCATAACCATGGGGGGCTCTCCTTGATCATGCGCGCGACTAGTGAATATTAATTAATAATCATTAAAAGTATTTTATTAAACGAATACTAGAGAAAATAAACATTTACAACTTCTTTTTCACAAGTTCTATATTATGAATTGTCATTTTAATACTACGATGAGTTGATGGGAGACTCTTTCGTCGAATAGCAAGTGCTTTTTCTAGATTGGAAAGTGCTTTTTCGTATTCACCCATGTTTTTATACACTAGACCGATGTTGTTGTAGGAAATAGTCAAATCTGGATGATTCTCAGGCAGAGTTTTTTTCGTTATTTCGAGATCTTTTTCGTAAAAATCAAGTGCTTTCGTGTATTCACCCATGTTGTCATATACTCCACCGATGTTGTTGTAGAAAGTAGCCAAACCTGGATGATTAGAAGGCAGAGATATTTCTCCTATTTTCAGTGATTTTTCGTAAAATTCAAGTGCTTTCGAGTAATCACCCATGCCGTTATACACTAGGCCGATATTGTTATAATCAGACGCTATATAAGGATGATTTGGAGGAAGCGATTTCTGATTGATTTTATTTGCTTTTTTGTGAAATTCAAGTGCTTTCGAGTATTCGTTTATGCTGTTATACACACTGCCAATGTTGTTGTAGGATTGAGCCAAATCGGGATGATTTGAAGGAAGAGCTATTTCTCTTATTTTGAGTGATCTTTCGTAAAATTCAAGTGCTTTCGAGTAACCTCCCATTTTTTGATACACAAGAGCAATATTGTTGTAGATAGCACTCAAGATTGGATCGTTTGCCGAGAGAATTTTCTCATTTATCTCCAATGATTTTTCGTAGAATATAATCTCTTTTTCATATTGTCCCTGTTGCTTTTTGACTCTCCCTAACTCGTAATAGATAAATGCTCTATCACTATCAGTGGAAGCATTCTCGAGTAACTCATTGTAGAGTTCTTCAGCTAGATCAAAATGACCCACTTGAAGCATTAATTTGCCCATTCTACGCCATCCAGTAGAGCCTTGAACTTCCTTTTCGATGTGATTGGTAAGAGCAGAAAGTTGTGGATCATTATCACCAATAATAGTCAACTGTACATCCCAAAGACGACTATTCTTAGCCGTCTGTTTAATTTTAACGACACGAAAAACGGTATGCATTGTAAATAGAATTTCTTGTTCTCCTTTAACAGCAGATTCATCCTCAATCATTGCAAATGGCGTATTCGAAGCTGATATTGTTTTTTGATCGATAGTCATAATAAAAAGAATTGCTATAGTGGCTGTGTTATTGCGCAATGCATCTTGAACAAATCGCATAGATACTTCTCTATCTTTACTAGTGGACAAAAAACTGTTGAATGAGAGAAGCCCACCTTTCGTGCCTACTAGATGTTGAAAGTCTTCCGGTACCATACCCTGACCACGATAAACAACAAATTTTTGTTCATACTTACTTAATTGTTCTTGGTGAAGTTGTTCCAGTTGTCGATGTAAATTTCGGATAAAAAACCCCATTTTCACCATGACTTCCATATCTAATGACCGTAAGGCTTTATTGAGCATACTGTATAGAAAAATATTTTCCGTATACCACCATATTGCAGATTTTTGGTTGTATTCATTCTGAAAGTAATTCAGTTGCTGTTTAGAAACACCTTGATCATGGCAATAGGCCACTAAAGCTTTCATCGGCTTTTTGTCATCTTCGTCGATTTCCAGTATAATATCCTTGAACAACATGGAGTACATATATGCGGGTTCAAGTTGGTCAAGATTTTGTGTTTGTGAACCATCTTCTCCTACAATGGTTTGCTTCGACACAAAGCTCATCGGAATATTATCATGATCGCAGTGACGGGCCACCTTTTTTAATGATTCACAGATGGGTTTGATTGAGGTGAAAACACCTCGAATCTTAGGCCATTCCTTTGCCCATGATTCATGATGCGCCTTGTTACCGCAAAAAATATACATGGCATCCACTTTTGGCATACCGTGAATGTCATTTACAAGGCTTTGTCCTAGTGCGCCAGATGAAATGATGAAAGTTTTTCCATCATCAATTTCATTGAGATATTCGACACATTCTTCACGTGTTGTGCAAGGTTTCACTTCACTTGCCACGTCGTGCAGCTGTACCAGTGTATTCCGATAGTCTTCTGTATTTTCATCGATCTTACCATCGACCCAAATAATCAGATAATTTTGAGTCATCCGACGTCTTGGTCGCATGACACTTGATGGTGCTGTTCTACCTGAAGCACCGCTAGCTGTTAACTTTGGAATAGTTGACTTGGCTTTTTGTCCACTCATATTAAATGGGTTTTGTTACTTGATTAAAATCCAGAATTGTGAACAACGTTTTGTTATTTAAGCAGAAACTACTGATTCTACGTCTATAGTCGTTACCTTCTCTGTTTTTCTCATTATTTTTCGGCGACATATAATCTGAGTATTTTTTTTCTTGTTGACACAACAATAAACTCCACCTGGCTTCATAATTCAAAATACAATAGCTAGTAGACATAAGAACGGCGAAAAAATAATTCCAACAGCGCCATTTCTGATATTGTTATTCTTAGCAACATTCGTTTGTTTTACATCTGCACGACAACTGAAGTGCTATTGTGTTGAATCTCTTCTCTACCTTTTTCCTTATTTTTCTCTTTTAGATAGAACAAACAGAATTCAACTATTCAGCTTGTTTGTGATTATAAATGTGAATTATTTTTGTTCAAATAAACAACAGCAGAACGAAAATTTTAAGTTTTCATCAAAATATCAACTATCGATATCTGTCAATTATGCAGATGTCTGATAGCTATTGGAGCAGTAATGGGTTAACTTGTTCGAAAATGAGTGACACAATACAAAGAACACTTTATATGTAGATATTACAAACTGCGAAAAATATTGTCTCAATCATCACATAAATTTCAATATTAAATTTTTTGTAAACTCGGCCACTCATTAGTTATTAAAATTTACTTTATTGATAGTCTTATTTTTGAAAGTCAATAAAAAAAATTGCTTTCTTTTCTCACTTGAGTCTAATTTCATCGAAGGGTGTGGGTGTAGTTTTCATGAGATGCTTAATTCGAATTAGAAACGTAGGATATCTTAGGTCAGGATTCGACTATTTCCTGTCGCGATTCGGCCAGGAAACGTTTCCAATTGCCACACGCAGTTTCCAAGTAGATCTTGAGAAGATCTATCAGATTCAAAAGATTAGTTTTTCGAAAATCCGCTTCTATTCAGCCAGAAACCCTGAATTACTGCAAAAAACACCTGCAAAATGCAGTAAACAATAGTAGAACCTGTCGCGATTCGGCCAGGAGCAGTTTCCAATTGCAACACTGCGGTTCCAGATAGAACTCGACCTGCTCTATCGAATGTANAAATTCTAAAATGTGATTGCTCGACTACTGAGCCAGGTCAGAACCTGTCCATTAGTTAAACTTTGTATAATCAACAACAACACTTCCGACACTCTTCTAACAGAATAATGAAACTATTAAGTAGAGGATAACTGCTACATTTTGTGCACACTACATCTGAATGACTGGATAGGTTTCTATATCGTAAAGAGAGTTGCTGGCTGAAGTGCAGTGCAACATGGGGCACATCTTCAGCTAAAGATTTCATGTTTGCTAGCAGCGCAACGTAGGATTTTGTCAAACGTCAATAAGATAATACTATCAGCTCATCATCTGCCACAATGGAGCTGTACGTTAGGTATTAACATGATGAGAGTCTTAGCGAAATTAAGCACATTACTTAGACACAGTTTTATTTAAGCGTCTCCCGCAGAGCCGCGAGCAAAAAAAGGGTCTCTGCGCACACAGTCAAGTCGATCTTCATCACATTCGCTGATAACCCTAAAAGGGGAAGGTCAGAACAGGTATCACACACCCACCTTCCAATGGCTGCAGCGTTTTCCCCCAAAACCAAAACTTATCCTGCGGATGTTAGTTAACTCTGTAGGAAGCGAGTCCCACACTGAAGTATACTTCGAGGATCCGTAGGAATACTTATTCGAACTACTGGTATGTTTTCAGCGTCGTCAGGTATCTTTCTAACATGCTCAGGTATCCTGCAAGCAATCTGAGGAGTCTAACTAGCAATCATGGGAATGCTATTATCATCCTCGGAAGTGTTACTAACAATCTCTAGAAATGTTATTAGTAATCTCACGAATACTCAAAGCCACCTCAATAATGCAAATAGCGCACGTACGCAAGTCGGTAGAATTCTGATATGAGTTGTTGGAAACTGACCTGTGATCACAGCATAGCTATTCGACATAGCTTACTCATTATCTGGGATGACAATGATCACTCTTGCTGGAAAAGACTATCGGTATATCACGCAACTGTTGGTGCCACGAAGGGACTGGTGGGTATGCAGGGGGCATTGTGCCACGCTGGGTGCAGCGAGGGATTTCGTGAGTGTGTCAGTGGCCTTATATGACAGCCTCAATTCGAATTATAAAATTTATATTCAGGATAAAACTTATCTGTATCTTTTGCTTGTGCACAATAGGATTTTCGGAAAATTTCATTTATATTCGAAGTCGAATTAGGCAGCTACTCGTAGTTTTTCAATTAACTCATATTCACATCCACGCCCACATATGCAATTGACAGATTTGAACATGGTATACTACCAAAACCTATGGAACCAGTGGCAGCATTATACGAAGTAGCCATGTTTTACGAGAAAAGCATTTAACAGAGAACCACCAAGAATATGAGTGAATAAAAGAAAGGAGAACCAGAATATCCTCGGTCTAGAATAGATCACCAGTTGATTTCGCCTCTATACTAATATTGAAATTGCTCATCGAATAAAATGTAACGTGAATTAAACCAAGGGATGTCCAAGAACCGAGGCTTAGGAATACCCACACAGTTCCATCCATGCTAAAATTTAGAAAAATTCAATATTCATAATATTTTTCGTTGTTACACTCATTTTCATTAAGAACTTTGTGAATACCAAACCTATTTCTGAAAACGCATCACATTAACTGTCGTGAATGGGAGAAACCGTGACGAAACCAATGGTCAATTCGCATTTCCCTAACGAATTACCATGGTGATGGATCCTTGATAGATTAAGAATTCCCATTTCTCAGTTCTTGTACTCACATTCTCAAGAATTATAATATATGATGAGATCAAATTATATATGTATCATAAAGCTTGATGATCCAAAACATTTTTGTATAATAAAAATAAATGAATCAGCGTAACCTATGTATATGCTGCTTAACTGTCAAAGTCATCAAGGAATTTATTGTTTTTTAATGTAGTTAAAGGAGAAGAAAAAAAACACAATAATCTACCAAAAAAAAGTTGCCAGTCACTGTTTTCGCTTTATTTGCTATTCTTCACTAATGATACGACTTTTTGGGCAGCTTTTTCGAAGTCATTTTCAGCGGTTATAGGAAATGAACTTTGATTAAGTATACGACGAGCTTCTTCCATATTTGTTCCTTGAAGACGAACAACAAGTGGAATTTTCAAACCAAGTTTTTTACAAGCTTTTTCAATTCCATTGGCAATTATAGCACAATTGACAATACCACCAAATATATTAACAAGTACAGCTTTGACCTAAAATTAGTATTTAGAAAATTATTTTTCATAAGATAGAGATTTACTTGAGTATCGCTAAAAAGAATTTTAAAAGCATCAAGTACTTGTTCTTCTTTGACACCACCTGAAAAATAAATAATTATTCATTTTTATCAAAATCAATAATAGTAATAGAAAGCACAATACGATATATTCTACTATTGTTTATAATAGCTAGATTTCCTCAAATATCTATACTAATTCCTAATTAAATCGACTCTCTCATTTTTTTAAATTTACCTCCAACATCAAGAAAATTAGCTGGTTGTCCTCCGTATAATTTAATAATGTCCATTGTAGCCATAGCTAAACCAGCACCATTAACTAGTGAAAAAGTAAAAAAAAAACAATAAATTTCATGGGACTAAAAATTCTTTGATTTACCAAGACAACCAATATTTCCATTTAAACCGATGTAATTTAAACCTGCATTAGTAGCTTCAACTTCGCGTGGATCACTTTCAGCTGTATCTTCCATATCAAAGACAGGTTTTTGACGAAATTTTGCGTTATCATCAAAACTTAATTTAGCATCGAAATTAATAACTAAATAAGAGAAAACAAAATCGAATTTGTTTTATTTTATATTATGCAATTACCTCGTTTGTCTGGCGTTTCACCGAATGGATTGATTTCTAATCAAACAGAAAACATTATAAGTATTGAAATTATTTTAAAATTTTACCTATTTGTGTACAATCATATTTTAAAAATAATTTGTATAATTTGAGAATCTGATCTGCGGCCTAAAGAAACAAATCGAAATGCGAAAAATCGATTGAAAAAAGAAAACAGACTTCATTCGCTAATTTGTCTTTAAATCCAAGTTTCTTAGCCATATCTAAAGCTTGTTCTTTCTTCATGCCAGTCACAGGATCAATGGCTGTCTAAAAATTTCGAAACAATGTTTTTTTTTAGCCTTTCGATTTTCAATAGAAAACGTTTTACAGTAAAAATTTGATCGGGATGTTTTTCTGCTACTTCTTCAATATCAACACCCCCCATTGGTGAACCCATCAATACAGCACCGCCATATGCACGATCAAGTAAAATAGCTAAATAAGTTTCACGTGCGATATCCAAAGCTTCAGCGACCATAACCTTTCAAAAGGAAAAGATATATTTGTTTCATGAGCATTTTTATTTCAAAATTTATCTACAAACCTTCTGTACTTCAACACCTTCTGGTGGAGTTTGTTTTGTTACGAGACGATATTTAACCATTTGTTTTACAAGATTACCACATTCAACAGGACTATAAACAAATAAAAAGTAGTTTGTATATAATTGCTTATGACATGAAATTTACTCTTTGGTAAGTTTAACACCACCTTTTAATCCACTATCGAAAGTACCTTTACCGCGGCCACCAGCTAAAATTTGCGCTTTAATAACTAATTCTTTAGCAATTGTTTTCACTAAAAACAATAATTTGTTTTTCTATTATTTTTCTACTAATAATATCGATTCCTACTTAATTCTTCTCCTGCACGTTTAGCATCTTGTGGATTATCAACAACTTGAAAACGTTGTACATTAAGGTTATTATCATTTAAAATTTTCTTGCTTTGATATTCATGTAAACTAATCCAACGGCGTGACTTTAAACAAAAACAGATAAATGCGCGTAGTCATCGAAGTAGAATCGTTTAGCTTCGTGAATACCTGATATGCTGTCGTACAAGCAGCTGAATTTTGACGAGCAGCTGAATAGCAGAGGCGAAGTACTGCTTGAGATTTCATCGGTTTTCCTTTTAGTTTCTACCGTGAGTAAAAAGAAAAAAAAATAACCATTGCTTTTTAGATGAAAACAACACGGCATTGATTGGTAGAATTCATTTGAACGAAAGGTTATATTGTTTTTTGTGAAAACACACGTATTTGTATAAGATTAAGGTGTGAAAATTCGAAAAAATATCCAGATTTTATTTTGAAAATAAATTTATTTTAAAGCGACCTCTACATATTGGTTACTAAGTAACGAAAGATCTTTATATAATGGTTATGCACGTCTAAGTAGTCATATACTATATTTTTAAGAATTATGGCAGGAAGAGGCCGTGGACGTGCACCAGGAGAATATATTAGTTTACCACCTAATGCAGCGTCGCATGTTGATGCTTATTTTGAATATCGAGCGTATGCATAAAATATGAAAAGCAAATGAATTATTTTTTAATTTGTTTTTTTTTGATAGTATTGTTGGTGATGATGATGGTGGAAAATTATTCTCACCAGAAGAATATGAAGAATACAAAAGACAAGTTTTACCAATGGTATGCATTTTATTAAATTAGATATTATATTACATGAAATCAAAAACACACTTTAAATTTAACAAATATTTATTTAAGCATAGAAACCGATGAATTGTTTTGTTCTGTTGAGTGAAAATAATGTTTTAGAGATATATTTCTTTTCGATTGATTAGACTAAGTTATAAATGAGCATTTAATTAGAGTATAGGAGACAACAATTAAGATGCTCGTCAATACATCCGAATTCAGCAAAGGATACTTTTGCAGATGTATGGGATGTTTGTTTATATACGTAAATAGAAAAGAGATTTTATCTATAATTTAAATATTCAAAGCGTCTACACAATCGATTATTTATCTCATGGGTAAATCCCCAAGGAATGGATTGTATTCTAATTGGACCACAGCATAAATGTCTTTGTCGTCATAAGTAAATTGCACCACGAATTCATAGTGAATGCCTATTGTTTTATTTGACTCTAGATTTACTGAACATAAAACGGATTTTCCTGAAATTCCGACTGAAAGGCCCATTCTTATTTCATGTCGTCAACCCGGTTGTCGTTGTGTTTCATTTGAATATGTTGCAAACTCATCGGGTTCAAGTGATCCAAATTGTCGTTGTAAACATTCGCTTGATAATCATGCAACACATTCACCATATAAATGTCAAAAAAGTATTCGCTAGTGTTTTTTCTTCTTTTAGTAAAAAAAAATAAAATTGACTTAAATTTCTTTTATATAGATTGTAATTGTAGTGGATTTTCCGCTCCAGTTACATGTACATGTGGTGAACCAGCTTACAAACATGTAACGCTAGTTGAAACAAAAGAAGAAAGAGAAAGACGTGGTCATCCAACGGGTTATGCAACACCTTATAAAGCTATGGGTGGTTTAACTGGATTTAGTTCACTAGCTGAAGGATATTTACGACTCGATCCTAGTGGAAGAGGTTCGATCAACGATAGAATTGTCTTGTTTTTTAAATAGAAATATTTTTTTTAATCAATAGGCCGACCGGATGATGATTTTTTAAATCAACCAATAACTGCTATGGATCATCCGATTCTTCGTGCACACGCATCTCATGATCCTAATAGTAAATACGACAAGTTCTTTTTCAAAAAAGCATTTCATGTGTTTCTCTTGCTTTAAGGTGCTGAAGCCCAATCACAATTGCGCCGTCCTGGTGAATCAGAACTGGATTATTATGAACGCCGTTATCAAGAACGAGTAAATAATGTTTGTTTCCATGAATTTCTGGCTTAGATCTATTCATTTTAGCAACGTCTATCACGTGGTATTCGTCAAGCACCTAATCCTTATGATAACGATGCGAAATTGACTACTGGTATTCGACATGATAAATCACCGCCACGACGAATTACCGGTGGCAAAAAATAAAACATCTTTTTTCCAGGGTGAAAAAAAGTGGGTTGCTTTTTTATATTATTCTTGGGTTTATAAATATAAGATAAACAAGCCGGTGAATAGAAACTGAAGCTTTGGAAAAAGTCGAAGATTGTTGTAACACATGCGAAATATCGATTCTCAATTTTCACATACAACTGTAGTTGTTTAAAGCGACAGATAACTTAGTTAGTTTTTTGAGTTAAAGACACGTCATTATGTAAACCACTTTAAGTTTTCGAGGATTATGTGAAATGGTTTGTTTTTATCATCTCGACCGTTATAGGGCATATCGAGTTAAATGATACAAAAATCAAATGTCATCAATATAAGAAAATAATCTTCTATCTTAGTATATAAACTGAAATATTACTGATACATCAGAATATCATCTGATATAGCGTAATCGACCAACGATGAAATCAGCAACAATGATGGCCGTACTTGTGAGGCTACTCTATTAGGTGCTCTTCTCAATAGGTAATATTCATATTATATATATATAGATCCGATAGTTTCAATTATATTTGTGTGTGTGCGTGTGTGTTCTTTTGTATCATTAGGCCAGCGTCCCACCATTGTACAACTGTTGAAGAGAAATGATCAGTTCAAAATATTAGCTATGGCATTAGAACCTGCCGGTGTAACTGAATCGAATGAAATGAAAGGTCCATATACTTTATTTGCTCCGAATGATGCAGCTTTCATAAAAGCGCCAGCATCAGTTGTTGAACATTTATCGGATCCAAAGAATGTAGAAAAACGTTTTCGAGTACTTAGCTATCATGTAGTAGTCGATAGAGCTTTAACAGCAGCTCAACTACAGTCAATGAGTTCATCAATACGTCTTAAGACTCTAGCAGGTGATTTTCTCACTGTTGCTGTCCGTAACGATCAAATCAAAATTAGCAATGCAACTGTGGTTGCGAAAAATTTACAAGCTAGCAACGGTATCATTCATACTATTGACTCAATTTTGATGCCGCCAGCTACAAGTGGCTAATGAATTTTCACTTGTTTTTTTTAATATTTTCTTTGTAATAGGAGAAAATGGGATGCTTGTGACTTACTTTAAAATAGGTATAAACTAACACGAATATGAATTTTGCCGTCAGTTCTATTTAATCGGGTTTTGCCTCATCAGTGAAACATATTTATATCGATTATTTGTTGAATAAGAAAGCACATGTCCGGATATACATTTACATAAATTGAAGTAGAATCATTCGATTCTATTTGATTAGTTATTCATCTACTGACATGATTCGTAAATATTGTTTTAACTTCTCTGTGAAGTAAGTCAAGCCTTCAACATTGTCTATTTCTGCTGGTTAAACATGATTGTAGTTTATGTAGACAAAACAAACACACAATAGAGAGAATATCCTGTGAAAGTATGATGTATAACTACACAATGTCTTGTATTAATTTCAAGACAAATGTATTTTCTTGTCTCGAACATAAAGCAGCTAAGAGAGAGAAGATTTCGACTTAGACATGTATTACAGAAGCACAATCTTTTATTGATGAGACTCTGACGTTCATTACATGTGGAAATAAACAATCATCAAAAGGACCCTACAGTTACTTTGTTTAAAATAAAAAGCACTGCAGAGAAAAATACAGTTATTTTATATTCGTCTTGTAGACTAGATAATTATCCATGGCGTATCCAAGTGAGTACTTATATATTGGACTGCGAGGCTTGCCGATGTGTTTCAAAATCAGATATATTGCAATTAAATTGCGCCATTATTGGTAAATATTCTCGTTGAAGTTCCAATAATTTAGATTCACACTGTTTTTTTTCAGGCAACTAAAAACACAAAATTACCTTAAGTGTTCAGTGTGGTGTCTGACGGATTAAAATGTAAATCAGATCCAACTCATGTCTATTGTAGCTCTTCCGAACAGGGTGGTCAGATCGAAAATTGAAAAATCAGAAATTATTTTGTAAAAATTAGAAAACGATCAGAAAGTTTTTTAGTAAAATCAGAAGTTTATCAGAAAGATCATTTTTTGTGAAATAGCGCCTTCTGTATAAAATGCTGACATTAACTATTCCACTACTTTTATATCATTCACTGGTGCTTCATTTCCAAAGATTTGTCACTATAAAGATGAATATTCAGCAATCGATAACGAATCGTTACGAAAAACTCCCTTTTTCCTTTAGATGTTGAAATGATAGTGTTGTGACTAATTAATTGACTTCGATTTATTTCTCTTCACAATCAAATTCAACCAGATTAATATCATCCAATAGATAATTTTGTTTTCATTTATGAAATGTTCAATTAGATAAGATTCTCGAAATCAAGAAAAGAAATTTATCAAATTCTAGTGCATTGCTGTAGCTGAAGTTGCCTATATAAGTCAGAAATTACCAACGGATAATTGAGGAGAACAAGGTGCCGCAATATACATCTAGAATAGTAATGTGTTATAATTGTACTGAACTGCATTAGCAAAACTGGGATCTGAAATAGTTTCGAATTCGGAAAAAAATCAGAAGAATGTATTAAAATCAGGAAAAATCAGAATATAGTACGACAATCAGAAGAAATTCAGAAAGGACTTCAAATTTCACAAAATTTCCCTACATCTCAGAAGATCTGGCCACCCTGCTCCCGGAAGTAACAGAGAGCATATCAATATTTTTACTCCGATCTTCTCTAGCTATGTACTTGAATATCTACTACCTATCCGTTTTCATAAAAGGATAAAGACACTCGTTTTCTTACTGGGTTTGTTTGCAACCAAGCGAATATCTCTTCAATAATATTAGTAATTTTCTTATAATCGAAAGGTGTAATATTGTGTGTTGATACTTCATTGTTGATGACTGTGTTTATCTCGAAACAATATGATTCAAGTTTATTCTTAGTTTCGATGCGATCAAGTCGTATCCTATCTTCTCTTCTATATGCTTCAGAATCAGCGATCATACATTCAATTTCCTTTCGAGTTAAACATTCTCGGCCATTTTTTACTATTATTTCTTTTCCGTTTTTAGAATTTGTGTCCACAGCTGAAACGGTTAAAATACCATTTGCATCAATGTCAAATGTAACTTCGATCTGTTTTTCACTATTAGCTGCAAATGAAATTTCATTAAGCTGAAAAGAATCAAGTAAATTATTATCCTTTGTCATGGTTTCATCACCCTCGAAAATTTTGATAATAACTCTAGAATGATGACCTGGAAAAGATGAGTCCTGGTATGTTGTTTTTCTCCGAAATTTTGGAAAGCATTTGGTTGACTTTGACGTTTCGATAGTCTTCTTTGTATCTGAATGAATCCAAACAGTTTTTGTTATTCTGCTTGGAATTATTGAATTACGTCTAATCATTGATGTCATAACGCCATCCAATGTTTCAATACCCTTACAGAAAAACAAGTATGAAAGAGTGATCGTTCTTACATGTCACTTACCAATGAAAAGGGTGTCAGATCGAGCAGAAGTAAATCTGTAGCTATCTTGGACTTATCACGAACTATAATAGCTGCTTGAATAGCAGCTCCATAAGCAACAGCTTCATCTGAATTGATTGATCTGTTTAATTCATTTCCATGAAAGAAATCTTGTAACATTTGTTGTAGCTTTGGAATACGTGCTGAACCGCCAATAAGAATAATATCGTCAATACTATTTTTATTCATGCGAACATCTCGCAAAGCCTTTTTTACTGTTACAAGCGTTGAACGAAATAAATCAGCGTTGATTTCTTCAAAACACGCACGAGTTATTGTTGAATGGAAATCGATGTCTTCATATAATGATTCAATTTCGATTGTTGCTTGTAATGATGACGATAAATCAAGCTAAAATAAATCAAAAGAATCGATTAAACTTTCTCGTCAAAATGTTAAATAAAAATTCAATATACTTTCGCACATTCACAAGCAGTACGTAAACGACGAATACTACGCTTATTTTCTGATATATCTTTACCATACGTGTATTTAAATTCTCGAACAAAACGATCAACCAATCGAGTATCAAAATCTTCTCCGCCCAAATGTGTGTTGCCTAACATAGTGATAAAAAACATTAGTCTTTTTGTTTTTTAAGAGTTGAACTTCTTAGTATTTACCGGCTGTTGATTTAACTTCAAAGACACCATGATCGATACTTACAATTGATACATTACAAGTGCCACCACCCACATCAAAAATTAATATATTTTTCTCATTGAAAATTTCTTTATCAAAACCATAAGCAAGCGCTGCTGCTGTTGATTCACTCATAACGCGTAATACATTGAGGCCAGCAATAGTACCAGCATCTTTAGTAGCTTGCCGTTGTGAATTATTGAAATAAGCTGGAACAGTAATGACAGCATCGGAAACCGGTTTACCAACATAAGCTTCTACCATGTCTTTCATTTTTGTTAATATCATTGATGATATCTCTTCAGCTGTAAACAATTTTGTTTCATTTTTATGTTGAACTCGAATTTTAAGTTTACCATCGTGATTAATTATTTCGAATGGCCAATATTTCATATCATTTTTTAGAATAGGATCATCAAGTTTACGGCCAATAAGCCGCTTTGCATCGAATATTGTATTTTTCGAGTTCATAGCCGCTTGACTTTTAGCTTCGTTTCCAATTAATCTCTCAACATCGGTGAATGCAACATATGATGGTGTTGTTCGATTGTCTTGTTCATTGGCGATCATTTCAACTTTACCATTTCGAAATATAGCGACACTTGAATACGCAGTACCTAAATCAATACCCATTACTACAGCCATAGGTCACCGTTATAATTAGAGACTCGTAGATTTTGTGCTTAGTAAATTCTTTCTGTAAGTTTTGTGACGTTTTTAAAAGTAAAAATAAATTTCTACTAATCTAGTATGAAGACAAAAATATTTTCCCAAGACAAAATCGCTTTATCTAATAACGTTGAAGCCAATAGATAGATAAAGAGAGAAAATATTGAATCGATAACTTTTACGAAGAACATTATTAGATTTTTCACAATTTATTGTGAAAAATCTAATAATGTTCTTCGTAAAAGTTATCGATTCAATATTTTCTCTCTTTATCTATGTTATCAATTGAAATTCATGACATGTCAGCTGAATAAATATTAGTTATCTGTTTGAAAATAAATCACAATAGAAGGCACAAAAATATGATTGGACAGGTAAGAGTATACAGAGAACTCAAAATCAAAAGGTTCATAACTAGGGGTTTAATAGTTCTCAGATCTAAGTTCAGATCAATTGAGCTAAAGAACTGTTCGAACAGATCAGATCTAAGAACTATTAGGATCTACACTGGGATTATGTCTATATCGATATGGGAGTCTCTTATGGGATCTGATTTGATCTGCTTGAACAGTTCAACTCAGATCTAAAGATCTGTTCGAACAGTTCTAATGATCTGATCTGATTTAGTCGAACAGTTCTAAGGATCTGAAGAGAACTGTCATATCCCTATGCATAACCAATATTGAGTCATGAATGCTTGACTAGGGAGAGTTTGCTATGTTGTTCGACGCACTCCTTTGAATTCATAAAATCGTATAGGTGTACTGCGACTAGAGATGTTCCTGGCCACAATTTCTGTGATCCCGAACTGGTTGTACACATCTCTAGCTGTAACTGAAGTTGACGTTTGAACGTGAACATGACTAAAAACAAAAATCACGTATCTTGATGTCTTTGCAAAACTGGACATATTAGAGCACTGCCTGTATGAATATTCTTTATCTACTTAAATAAAGGGTAAATTCCAGCTTCGCCGAATCTGTTTTTCGCCGACGACTATTTCCCCCGACTCCAACTTCGCCGAATAAAAATCTTGACCGAAAAATATCGAATCAAATTTGATCGATTCTAGATATAGAATTTTATCCTAACTAACTACTTTAATAATGAATTGATTAATTAACCCCATCTAAATTGGTAACCAAGTCAATTACATCTGTTGCCTTGTTCAAACAGTTGCCAACAGACGTCGATGTGAGTGAGGGTGTGGTGTGGATTATCAACTCAGTTTTTTACTAAGTCAGTTGGTTACCAAGTCAGATGGGGTTAATTAATCAAGTCACTATTAAAGTAATTAGTTAGGATAAAATTCTATATCTAGAGTGCAACAAATTTGATTCGATATTTTCGGTCAAGATTTTTATTCGGCGAAGTTAGAGTCGGCGAAAATAAAACTCGCCAAAGCTGTACTAATTCAAATAAAGTATGAAAAGCGGTACACAAATCGAGTTAGCATTAGAATTCTATGTAACTAAAACTAAAATCTCTTTGTTGAATGTTTTTTAGTACCAAATAAAATTTGAATAAAAAACAATATCAATTCAATTAGATGGCGCTGTAGTATCATACAACATACTATGGACATCTATCATAAAAATATCATTTGACAGAAATATTTTCTAGAAATTAATTTTATCTGATACGAATGAATAGTTTGCTTTAAGAATAAATCATAAATGAAGAAACACATGTTTTTTTGTTTACCTCGGTTGCTCACCTACCACTGGTATGGCTCTTTTGATCATCACCCATCGACAAGATGAAAGAAATAAGCAAGAGACACCCACACAACTCTTAACAAACGATGATGACGGATGAATAACTGATGCATAAAATTTTTTTTTCAGATAGTCAGTTTTCTTCCTATCATGGATCGTCCAACATCTATAGCACAAAATAAATTAAATGAATACGACAAACTACAACAAATCCTAGATAAAGTAAGGGATCTAAAACAATCATTAGCTAATTTTTTTGCTGAATATGAACATGGTCAACCATCATGGCCAACAATACTCGATGAAATGAATGTTCTATCATCTCAAATAACAACATTACGCACATCAATTCGTAACATGTTGCCATTATTACGAACAAATTCTATCATTCCAATGTGTATATCACCTGAAAATGATCCTCATGTTGAACAATTAACTGAACGGCGTCTATCAATATTTAATCACGATTTTATGCCACAATTATTACGTACAAAAAATTTACCTGAAATCGAAGAACGTGAACGTTTATTAAATACAAATGCAAATACAAATATGAACAATTCATTTGGTCGCCCTATAACATCACCAAATGAAATTTACAATCGTGTACAAGAATTAAATACTGTATTAAATTCTATAGGTGACATATTTCGGCATACAAAAGAGATGACAGATAAAAGCGAAAAACAATTCGATCTACAACGTTTTACAAATCCCAGTGATACAAAACGTTTATTGGAAGCAATGAATAGTGGTGTTGGCCTTCGAGTACCAGCAGACACATCATCATCGCCCATAACAACAAACGACCAAACAAATCTAAATCAACAAATGCCAACACAACCACAACGACCACAACCACCCACACTTAAAATAAAAACAACTTCGAGACCAAATCGATAGAAATTTCTTTCCATAGATAAATTCATACATAAATATGTAATATAAATAAATTCATCTTTGTTTATCTTCATTGTTATAGATTCATAATCATCTCATTTATCAACGAGATACAAAATATGAAAGAAAAACGGACTTTTCTCTAAAAAAAACAACTTTCTTTTTCTATTCATCATATCCAAACACTTGAAACAAGCCATAAACAACGTTTACAATGAGTAGTATTACATCAACAACGGCATCGTCAACTCAGCGCAAACAAGCAGTTGATAGTATGAATTTGTTTTTTTTTATTTTTTTTTCCGAAGAATTGATTCTATCGATTTAGATCGGGCAGATGCAAACAATTTAAAAGTAGTAACAGTAGTAGCAACACGAGGTCGTGGAGCTGAAATATCCGAAGAAATATCTTATACAGATACGAAAGTTATCGGTAATGGTTCATTTGGTGTTGTTTATCAGGCTAAAATTGTACATTCAAATGAACAAGTCGCTATAAAAAAAGTTTTACAAGATAAAAGATTTAAAGTAAAATTTAGATTTTTTTTTCTCTCTAAAAAACAATAATCATTTTAGAATCGAGAACTTCAGATTATGAAACGACTTGATCATCAAAATATTGTTCAATTGAAATTTTTCTTCTTTTCATCGGGTGACAAAGTAAATATTTTGTATTTGTAACGAAATTTTCAAACTAAAATTTTTATTTGTTTTAGTCAAAAGAAGAAGTTTATTTAAATCTCGTACTGGAATTCGTACCAGAAACAGTGTATCGTGTCGCACGTCATTACACAAAACAAAAACAAACCATTCCGCTCCTATATGTCAAAGTATGAATCAGATCAATTTTCTCGTGGTTTATTTGTAGACAATCCCCGCGCATATTTTAACTATCGAGAGTCAGAAAAACAACGAACTTTGTTGTCTCATGTTTTCATTACTCAATGTAGCATGCAACTAGTAAGACACTAGACAAATTCAAGTATCTGCCAGTCGTAATAGAAATACGAATTGAGTAATCGTTGACTAAACTATAAACAGAAGCCGCGATTGTGTACACAATTCGTTCTCTGGTACTATTTAAATTACTCTTTTCTACATTATCTATGCAATATTTGATTGAACACATCATTAGAAAAGTTAACCTTTGTAGGATTAAGATATATTTAGAAATTATCAATGTGTTTACTCAAATATTAAGGCTAATATTTTCTTAACAAGTAAAACATCCTTCATGTAAATGCATGATGGCTCATAAACAAACGTCTATGTCATAATTTTTACTACGGAAATATGATTTTTTTTACAGGCTGTACTAAGTACACATCGTTTGAGCATGAAAGAAAAACGATGATGCAATCTTTTACTTTTCCTAGTAGAGAGAAGAAATCACTAGAAACCTATTAAGAAAGTTATGTGTTGGAAATCTTCAATAAAGAATAAATTTGTTTTCATTTTTAGTTGTATATGTATCAATTATTTCGCGCTTTGGCGTATATACATTCATTTGGTATTTGTCATCGAGACATTAAACCTCAAAATTTATTACTTGATCCGGAGTCATCCATACTAAAACTATGCGATTTCGGAAGGTAGAAATAAAAATGTTTTTTTTTCAAATTCAAAAATGTTTTTTTTTCAAGTGCAAAACAATTGATTAAAGGTGAACCAAATGTTTCCTATATTTGCTCACGTTATTATCGTGCACCAGAATTAATCTTTGGCGCCATTGATTATACATGTTATATAGGTAAAAATCGAGTTTTTTCTTCTTCTATTGAATATGACTTATCATTATGCGTGATTAGATGTTTGGTCTTCGGGATGTGTTCTCGCCGAACTTTTACTGGGTCAACCAATATTTCCTGGTGAAAGTGGTGTCGATCAATTAGTAGAAATAATCAAAGTGTTAGGTACACCAAGTCGAGAACAAATTCGACAAATGAATCCGAATTATCAAGAATTTCGTTTTCCACAAATCAAAGCGCATCCATGGCACAAGGTCTTTCGTAATCGTACGCCCCCGATGGCCATTGATCTTGTTTGTCGATTACTTGATTATACACCACTTACACGATTGACACCACTCGAAGCTTGTGTGCATGCATTTTTCGATGAACTACGCGATCCCGATACACGATTACCTAATGGTTCCCTACCGCCATTGTTTAATTTTAGCCAACAAGGTTTGTTTAGCTTTCGAATTGAATATTCTTTTTGTCTTCAAAACGAAATTTTCTTCTATTTAGAAATAAATATAAACCCATCGCTCAATTCCCGTTTACTACCTTCACATCTGCAAGGTCAACAAGCTGTATCAACTGGTGGTAATGCTGTTTCATTAACTACCTCAACAACTGCAAATGCGGCAGCCACTGGCGTTAATACAGCAGGAACATCAGCCATAACCCCGAATACAAATGAAAAGCCCATAACACCGACAAATAATGCAACGAATACTCCGCCACCATCAGTGTTACCAACGAATGTATCCGGCGAAAACAATCCTATGAATACAATCGAAGCACAAACAGCAACAAGTGGTGATTCACTCAATAAAGATCGCTCTTAAACGACGTTCTATTTTTGTCTGACTTAGTTTTTCTTTTATTCTTCTTGATTGTCGTATATATATATACGTGTGTGCGTGTCTATGTATCAATGGCTTCTCGTAAATCTTTCTTATCATCTATCGATGAAAAGATTATCATTGCTGCTCGAAATTATTTTACAAAAGCGAAAGAACAACTTCATGTGTTTGATTAGAATAATTACCGTTCAGCTTCACTATTTATCTTCACTGTCACATCCTTTTTCTTCTTCTTCAACATGCTTTTGTACACTACTTTTTTCTGCTCGTTTTTCCCCTTATTACCCGAGACCTGTACTATCCTCGTGTGTTTGTGTTTCTTCTATATATTTTTTCTCACATTCTTGTTGCTGTTTTGTGTGTGTGTGTGTGTGTTGATTTGACTATCCACAAAACAGAATGAAAACAAAACAGCTTTATTATCTGCTGTCATTCGCGTTATATACACATACACATGCGTTTACATTGCCTTGTTTCTTCTTGTCCTTCAGTTTCCTTTTTTTTCTTCGTTTTTTTTTGCTGTCTTTAGCTTGGTTTTATTTCTTTTCAGCACATATACATTACAGAAAGAAAAAGTCTGCAGCAAAAATAATGAACAAAACTGAAAAAAAATATACATAACATATTAATTTTGGCCTTTCATACAGTGCATTATGTTTGCAACAAGAGAAATACAATTATGAAATTGGTTCTTGTTTGTCAATATGATTTTTAGTTATTCGGTTGACTCAATTATAGCAACATGTATTTGACATTTTGTTCAATATCAAATTTTTCGAAGGTGTGAATCTATGGATTTGAAATTGCCCATGCCCTTTTTTTTATGCTATCCCATGTAAAAAGCATTGAATTAATAATCTATTATAATGGCACCATTATAATCAGCTTTTTTACGTTTTGTTTTTACATGGGATATGCACCAAGTCAACCGATAAACATATTGCATAGTGAAGCTTGATTAAGCAGCACATGTACGGCTTGCTTTATTATCTTTACTATAAAAAAACAACTGCGGAATATATTTGTAGTTGTATATTACTTATCCGATTGTTGGGTTTTATTAACAAATAAAGCGGAACTGATAAGAAAATGTTTAGTAGATTGCAATTGTTACAGAAAAATTAATCGATCAAATGTATAAACACAATAGAAATGTATGTGTAAAAAAATGACAGGGTTCAGAATGAACGTTCTAGATAGATTTTATGATAAAGTTGGTTGTTTATACGAGTTTTGTTTTGCGGAAAGTATCTGTCTATCTTGTCATTTTGAGATTGGTATACATATGCGGATATTCGAAAACCTGGAAATAGAGAGACATCTTTCGAAATGTTATAATCATGCGTAACAAGAGGAGTATACTTTTTAAATAGTGACTGCTGATGGCAGCCAACTCAAAATAAAATTATGCTTCGTAATCGATTGTAAAATGATTTATATTTGGCAAATTCCTAGAGATATTTATGTATGTAATAAAAAATATTTCGTTCTAACATCTACTTCTAGGATTATGTTACTTTGACATTAATGAATCTTTTTTTTTTATTATCATACTTTAACAACGATAATTTATAAAAGTTAATTGAATCATCGTGAAAAATCGAATTTTCTTAGATTTCATTCCGACATTGTCGTATTCTATCTGACAATTCTCGTCAGTTTATCTCGTGACTATTTATTGATACTAATAGCCGGAATAGCCATTGCGTGCAGGTCTACAAAAATTTATTGTTTTAGCAAAACATAATATTTAAAACTTCAAAAGAACTTTAACATTTTTCTTCTGTTTTATTTCTAAGTGACTTTTTTATGCATAGAACTTCTGTATTTAACCGAATGGTTTATTGAACTGACATATAACGAGAAAAAAGAATGACGATGAAAGATATCATGATCGAATCTATTGTCGATCGCTCATACATAGACGTCAAAAGGATGAACAACAATTTACCATCTTTCGTCTGAAAATTCATTGATGTTAATTTAACTGAAACTGATTGACGTTTAAAATTTTTTTGGTAATTTTTGAATTCCGTTAACAATCATCAATAATGATACGGCTCATGCTTTGTAGTAAAAACAAAATCTCCATTGAAATATATTCTATTATGCATGACCTGTTTGGCGTTTTAGATTAGCATAATGCAGTGGAGTGTTACTTATGTGATTGTATTTCTGCTTATTGATGGGCATAATTCTCTAGAAAATGGTCTCCTGAGAAAACCCCCTATGGTAAAATTAATATAATTTTGTTCACCAAATAATTATCTATTCTGCTGCTTTTTATCGCTAAGGGTTGGTTAACATGGCAAAGATTTCGTTGTGTAACCGATTGTCGACAATTTCCGGATACATGTATTAGGTTGGTTGATATTAGAAATTTTATTCAAAAAAAAAAATATTCAATGATAATTTTTCTAGTGAGAAATTAATTCGAACTCAAGCGAAATTACTAGTTGATGGTGGATATTTAGCTGCTGGATATGAATATATTATTATTGATGATTGTTGGTTGAATAATACACGAGCAGCTGTATGTTGAAATAATCAATTTTAAACAAGAATAACTTCATCGTTGTTTAATAAATAGGATGGCTCATTACAACCCGATGATGATCGATTTCCAAGTGGAATTCGTTCATTAGCTGATTATGTACATTCATTAGGATTAAAATTTGGTATCTATGAAGATTATGGCACACAAACGTGTGCTGGTTATCCAGGTGTTTTAGGACATTTAGAACAAGATGCTCAAAGTAAACGGTTTCCATTTAAAAACAAAAAAGATGTTTTTACTATCGATCTATGTTAAATATTTTTAGCATTTGCTTCATGGAAAGTTGATTATCTGAAATTAGATGGATGTAATGCTGATATCAAAGATTTCGATGCTGGTTATCCATCGATGGGACATGCATTAAATGCAACGGGTTATCCAATAGCGTATTCATGCTCGTGGCCGGCTTATCAAGAATTTTCGAAAATGAAACCAAATTATTCGGCTATATCTCAAGCATGTAATCTATGGAGAAATTGGGGCGATATTGATGATTCATGGGATAGTGTTTATTCAATAATACAATGGTTTGGTGATAATCAAGATCGTCTAGCACCATTTCATGGTCCAGGACATTGGAATGATCCTGATATGGTAATAGAAATGAGTGGATTACGAATCAGTTGATAAGGATTTTGGTTTAGATCGTCGTAGGTAATTATGGTTTAAGTCCGGGTCAATCTCGAGCACAGATGGCACTTTGGTCAATTATGGCTGCACCACTCATACTTTCAGTTGATCTAAGAGCAATCAGTGAATGGGCGCGTGAGATTATTTTAAATAAAAATTTAATTTCAATCAATCAAGATCCACTTGGACAAATGGGACGACGTGTTCTTAAAGTAATTATTTTCATTTTTAGTTTCATTCTGAATATCCGTGTTGTCTGAATTCATTTTCTAAGGAATTATTGATATGATTAAGAAAAATTTCAGTATTCATTAAAACATAAAGGTTTTTTTTTCGGTCACCGGTTCCAAAAGCCAGTGTGTATGTCCGTATTTTCTCATGGGAATGAATACTTTCAGGTTATTTCTGCTCACACGATATTCGTCCTTGTGGACTGAGTATAATCTCAGAAGATAGGTTTGCGTTCGATTGATTCTCTTGAGAACGAATTTTTATTCTTCACGGAAACTAAATTCAATTAATTTGTTGTTTTTTCTCTTTTCAGCTCGATGGTAACGTTGAAATCTGGAGTAAAACATTGATTGATGATCGTACTGCTGTGAGTTTTTATTTGAAAAAAAAAACAATTAGATTCATTTTTCATTTTGACAGTTTGTTGCACTTTTTCCTCAACCATATGGCACGCCCATTCAACTAAGCGTAAATCTTACTGATCTTGGTTTAGGTCGTTTTGATGAATATGATTTCTTTGAAACATTCCACGGCGAATTTCTTGGCAAATATCATAAAAATGAACGATATAGTTTTACAATTAATCCATCCGGAGATGTACATGCTTTTTATGTTGAATCAGCTATTGCAAAAACACTTCGTATCATATTATGAACTTACAGGTTGGTTAGAAACCACTTGTCTTTCGTATATAAAATTCATTGCTCTTAAGATGGTGATACTTTTCTGTTTTATTTTCTCCGCTCGATTTTGTTGTAGACTTTATTATTTAAAAATAAATAAATTGATAAGAAAATATTTGAACTTCAGAAATGTACTTAACATTAAGTCGATAGAAAAGTTTTCTTAATCCGCATCTAATTAAGATGCACTTACACGGAATCGTCGGATATATATTGGCGTAATTCCTGTTATTCATTAATGAAAACGACATGATCTTATTATTCGTAGGTACTTAATGGTGTACGTGAATGTACTTATTAGCAATTCGTCTAGGGACAAAAGAAATCTCTTTAGCCGGTTATGTTTTCGCTTGAAGTTGTAATCAATAAATCTGAATGTAAATCTGCTCACTGGCGAAACCACCTGTTCGACATTTGTTTTTTTTTCATAGCAAAAATGAAGGCTTTGAGACTCAATTTTTAATCATGAGCATCGTTGCCCTACTGAATCGACTCAAAACATATATTCATCTTTGACCTAGATATCTTTATATCATATGGAAGATCATGAACCGGATAAAGAATAAAATTGTATTTTTAAATATTTTTTCTTAAATATCGATATATAAATGTGGGAATGATATAATAAGTCATAGTACGACAACAACAAGAAAAGAATCATTATGAATTCAAGCATATGAATAGAATTTTCACGAATTTGATTTACATAAAGCATTTGAAATAAACAAAGCATATAAATGTCTATTATTTCCTATCTGACCGAAACATCGTAAATAATGAATCAATCATCACACGATCAATTATTAGGTCCATCGAATCGTTGGCTTGGTGATTCACGGCGTACTCCATTGAACGTTACATTTGAAGTACTTCTCGGCTCTGTCGTAGATATACTGTTACCATTATATGGCGTATTATTGTAAAAAGAAGTTGTTATATGGGGTTGACGATGTTGTTGGATAGTTTCTAATTGTATTTGATCGTTTCCGCGTAATCCACCATTTTGTCTTGTTTCCACACCCGGTATAGGAACACGTTCGTCTTGTGGTAAACGATCTTTTTTTGTTTCATCGACTGTTTCACAATAAACGCCGAAACTCCATAAATACGTACCAACACGTACTGCCTAAAAAACAACATTCTTCGCTTAATTTTAAATGGAAATTTATTCTATGAAAATTTACTGCAAAAATAGCAATGCATAAACCAACTATTGCGCCACCGATAACATCTGTTGGATGATGTTTAAAATCTATAACGCGTGATAGACACGTATAGAAAGCGATTGCTATACAAATACATTGTAGGAATGGTTTAAGAAATTGAACATGCGGACAAATGAGACGTGCTTCGAAATAAACCTGTAATGAAAAAGAAAATTTTAATTTAGTATAATTATGATCATATAATTACAAATAGAAAGACAAATGCAAATGTTGAGTAACTTGCATGTCCGGATGGAAATGATAATCGTGCTTCTCGAAGATCTTTATCTAATACAGTTTCATTACAATTATGATTCGTAATATATCTAATGTAATAGATTTATATATCAATAGATTTAAATCTTGTTTGAGAAGTGATATTTACTGTGGAACAGACACCGGGCCACTAAATGATAGTATTGTCTTTGTGCATTCAATATTAGCCCAATTAGGATTACAGAGAGTTAAATAATAGGGTCTCAACCGGCCTATTGTACCTATTAAAATTGTTATAGAATCAGTTTTTCTTGGAAAGTTTAAATTTCATTTTTGCCTTACGCTTGCCAACTTCAGTAATCAGAAAACAAGTTGCAATACCAAGCCCAAAAAGAAATATTGTTTGTAAAATGGTTTTGAGATAATCAATACGTCGTCGTTTTATATTATTTAGATTTGATCGACGACCACAATCAAACGGACGGACTACCCAAATTTCCACAATGCAAAACTATAATTGAAAAAAAAACAGTTCTATGTAATTTATAGATTTCAATCAATCTTTGTTGTTGAATTTAATTCGCATGAAATACAATTATCAGAAGGAGTTAACACTTAATGATATTTTACTAGAATTTATAAATAACTTATTAATTTTCTTATGACAGTCGCTATGTTATGTTGTATATTATAGTCCCTTGAGGAATACATTCACTTTTTTTTATTATTATAAAAGTACTTCTTGAGTAATATTAATGACTATATTCTCAGTGCTAAGAGGAAGTATTGATAGAAGAGTTTAATCAGTCAATGAGACGCAGTTAGAATTGAGTCCTTGGAAAGATAGGCTCGATTCACGAAAGTGCTCGTATCGAGTGAAGACCAAAACCTTCTATGGTAGAGGGGGGGGGCAACATCTCCCTCCCGATACCAGCATTGTATTAATTGTTCATCATCATCTAATATAAAAATTTTGAATTTTCTATACTTACAATAATAACAGGTCCAAGGCCTCCATAAACTCCCAGTAGCCACATCGGAATTGTATCAGGTTTAATTGGATATCGAATTGATGTATCATCACAAAAGAAACCTCTTGGCGAGGGTTTTGCTAACAAATAAATCAGCCCGAAGATAATAGCCGCTAGAAAATAGTTTCAAAAAAATTAAAATCAAATATCGATTCATGATCTCTGCTTTCATACTAGCAGCTATTGCTAAAACATCAAATAGATTATTCAATAATTGACGTCGTCGAGATCGTTTTGGTCGAATTTCAACTTCCATATCTTTATTTGGTCTTGTATTTCCACTAATTTTGTTCATGGCAAAATTTATTTCGCTTATTGGAGATGATTCTAAACAAGTAGAATAAAATTTTTAAATAAAAGAACTCCACTTTTTTCAATTTACAGTTAAAAAGGAAATGAATTTTGAAAGAAAAACACGTCCTAGACGCCTACAGTAACACTTTCATTTAAAATCTTTTTTACTGAGTTCTCTGTGTTTTAATATGCAAACTTTCAAGCAAAATAGAATGCCTGAGAAAGCAATGCGTACTGTTTTTTTGTCACCATCATATACTTAGGGAAATGTAAAATATTCATTTGTCACCATCGTTTCTTGTTCTTTGCATTCATAGCATTTAGAAAAAAAAAATAAAAGAAAGAAAAAGCATAAAACTATGATATTCGCCTGTTTTTTTGTGCTAATATATCAAAATGTACTTTATGCTTTGTTAATTAGGCCTTTTTCCAAGCAATTTTAAAGAAAAGAAAACTGAATGCTAATCTTTTTGTCTACTCAAAAAAAGTGAGTACACTCTAGATTCTGTCAGTGTGTCCGTACGTTAACACGATTACTTTTGAAAGCCACATCCAATTGTCATGAAATTTTGTACACAGAATGATCTCATCAATATCTCAGTCGAGTTCGAAGGTGAGAGGGATCGGTCAAGAAATGGCTGAGTTATCGAAAAAATTGTCATTATTGATCAGACCATCTTTGGCGGGGGGGGGGGGGGGGGGGNGGGGGGGGTACAGGGATTTTTTTCTCAGAATTCTTCACAACATATATAAATCGACTCAGTTTTTGAAGTACACATAATGATCGAACGAAAATCCGATGTTTCCGCATTTATTATCGTTTAATAACATAATTCTATGTATTGGTTTTGAACTTGAAGTAATGTTATGTTTTATGCAGATCAATGTGAACTGTCAATAAATTAAAGCAAACATTTCAGGTCGTGACGACTGAAATATTGAAATTTTACTGCCATTTTTTAAAATTTGATGCAGCTCTTAGAAGAAAAATCTAGAGGGAACTAGAATTACCTCTTCGAATACGATCCGGAGTCACGTCAAACTGACTAGAAAAAGCCGTCATCATTGCGGAATGCAGAAAATTAGTGTCAACGTTTTTTCCACCAGTAGAACAGAACGTCAAAACATTTAAAATTGTAATAATTTGATAGTGTCAAACGAGTGCATTAGAAATATTCATATCGCATAAGAGTCTATATGATATTTGGAAACATTCGCTAACGAAAGAATAAATTCGGTCATTAGACATGCGAAGGTGCCTCACAGTTTAAGTAACAACAGACAGTTAGTTTCTGTGAGTATTTTACGATTACATAAATAAGGGATTCGAATTATTCACAACAGCGAAATATGAAAGCATTGTATCGATCGAAATTTAACAATATAATTACCGATTGTAGGACGGAGAAAATAGACCGGTGAGTTTGATTTATTGTTTTTTGTTGCTGTTAAATATCTCATGAGAAAAGCTGTATTTTACTTTACGATACATTTATCAACTGATAACAGGTCTTTGCCATGCTATCCGTTGCTATGCAAACAAATTTGATGTTATCTTTTTCTATGACGTTTTCATCTGAGTACGATTTTATAAAATTACCTGTTAGTTAGACAGTCGAATAGCGTGCAAATGAATAATAAAAATTAAGAGACATTTTTATTCTTACATTTGATAAGGAAAAAAAAGATGAAGTAGAGGAATGAGTATAGAGTAAAGGACAACCTAGCTTTGTAAATATGCTTGTATCAATATTTGAATCAGCCATTATGTTACGTACCGACGTTTTTTTGAAATCCAGTTGTATATTGTATTTGTCGATCTCTTGTTGGCAGATTGATTTGTCTTCGTTCATTATTCGAATGATTTGCACGCGGTCTTTCGTATCCATTTTTATCGAAATAGGGCGGTGTAATTGGTCGAAATGAATAATTCAATGGATTATAGGCAGGCGTCTGTCGACTTGGCGGATACTTTTCAAGAACATAGCGTTTTCTTGTAGCTGAAGAAGGAAAATATAAATCAGATTTAAAATAACGGTTGCAATCAACTGAATACATCCTTTAATGTCTATGTCTTTAGTTTTACTCGAAATGATCAATGAAGCTCGTATATTTAAATAAAATTCAATTGGATTTACATTTACTCACATGTAGCCAATTGGTTAGAGGGAGAAATCATATACACAATAGGTTTCATCTTTTCGTTTTTTTAATCTATGTCATCGATTTTATCAATGATTGCATTTCGTACAACCTTCATGTTTGACATTTTATGATGATTACATTTATGTTATCTAAAACATGATTTCTTTCTACTCAAACACTTAGTTTGCGTAATGACTTCGTATTGTTTCCTACGTGTAAGATATCTTATTGATGATCTCGCATAATCGACTTAAGTTTCATTGGTATAGCAAATTTATAAGGATTCAGTTTGAGAAGGATATATAGTATGTCGATTCTCAAATTACCAAAGACTTTTCTATAGAGAAACAAAATGTTGAACATACGCTGGGAAACGTCAATGCTGATAAAATTCTAAAGCAAGGAATATGTGAACTAGAGATTTCGTCAAAAAAGTCCTCGAGAAAGGTTAATCTTGTATCATAGGTCGAGTCCTTTTTATATATTCATAAAAATTATCTCCCTGATGAAGTACGTAAGTAACCTATACAGACGCTTCAGAACAAAAATCGTACGAAGCTGTAAAATTGAATTCATGGCAAATTTCAAAATCTGATTACCGATGAACTCTAAAGAGTAATGATTGCAATATTTTATCTTATTTTCATTGATTCAATTCTCTACAAAAATTGCACGTAAGCGTGTCGCATAGCACTATAATCAAAAAAAAATAATTCTAGAGATTCGAATGTTCAATATTTTGAGCAAAAAAAATGTTTTAGTTCTATTGTTGTATGGGCCATTCGTTACATGAAAATCGAACCCTCGGGGTGTTATTGAAAACAAAAAAAAACATGTTTTTGACTTTTTTATGTAGCTGTAAAGAAAACGATTTCAGCAGAAGTTGACCATATCAGTATTAGAATTAGCTTTGACATAAGTTTTCTTTGTTCTATACTTGACCTAGCAAGAAGTTTATTCAATGAATTGTCACTATAGAAATGATTAAGTGACAAAAATAAAAATATTTCTTCAAAGTCACGATTGTCAAACATTATTTTGAAAATTTCGTATTCAAACATAAAAGAATAATTTCATTGGTGACATAAATAACGTTCCCTCGCTAAATATTGTTTTTCTTTTCGCCATGCGTTCAGCAAATTGTTTGTTCCTGACTAATTAACGGTTAATACGGTGGTCGATAAAGATTACCTGTTTTATTTAATTATTTTTTCCGGTTAAGAAATAAGGAAGTGGCAAAGCAGTGGTTACCGCTCTCTCGGGAAATGTTTCCTTTTCTTTCATGCTTCCTAAATCAAAAAGAAAAATAGACTATGCTACATTGAATAAACTTCAACGAGAAAAAACAGTTGTTTCTGACCAACTAATAAGCTATTATTTCCTGCGTACATTGATGAATTTTCTCGTCGTATATTTCCATGATATGGCATGTTCTGCGAAAGTTTCTAGAAACAACAGCTGATACTCTTGCGATCGATTCTGCATAGAGCAGTCTAATCAAACACGAAAATAAATAATTTATGTCAACATATTATAATAAAACTATATAAAAATATCGTATAATATGACACACATGTCGAAGCGAAGGTGAGGTTTACTTGAATAGCCTATTCATGTGAAAAATTATTACTATTCTAAAATAAATCTTATACACGAAACTCGATATTTGTGAATTCGTATCGGTTTACATCTATTGCAATACAGTCGATCTAATCGAATCTTAACGCTAGACAACAAAGACAAAATTTACTACGGATAACTATTAACATACCTAACGGTTGACAATAGTAGCTATTCAATCGATCCGATACCATATCAATAATGATCATTTATCATGACTTCTCTATCGTTCTTTCTTTCTCTCTCTCTCTCTCTCATTATCTATTCATCATATATCAACATAGGTCATATTAAATATTAGTTTACTAACACAAACCGACAGGTGCATAATTCAATTCAAAATGGCAAGGTCATTGAACGATTTACTTTTTTTGTTTGGATATAAATCACCGGACGGTTGTTCTGCCTCTTTTTTATCATGATTTTCTTGATTAATACCGGATGAAGCACGATCAATTCGATTATAGCTATGCATCTAAGAATAAACTCTATGTACACTTTATGTTCGAGTTGTTATTCATTTATAGAAGAAAAAGAATTTTTTTCTTTTCAAAAATAAGAGTTGATTTACTCTCCGATGTATTATTTCTTAGGCGTTTTTGTTGTGTTCTGTTGTTTGTGGTTGTACTTGCACAATCAACATGTAAGAACAGCCATGTTGAATTTTTAACATGAAGAAAAAAGGTATATATATACTCATATTCTCAGTAGTTTTTATCATACAAATTCAAGTCTTGAACTTTATTCAATAATACAATGTGTAGTGAAGCATCAAAAGTACTTCTTGCTGAAACATGGTCGGAAGATGTAGATCCAACCGGCTGGTGGATGAGTGAAAAACTTGACGGTGTTAGGTAGAAAAAAATGTTTTGCTGTAAACATGGTTTATTTATTTTTTCTTGATGTTCTCTAGGGCATATTGGAACGGAAAGAATTTTTATTCTCGTCAAGGCAATCTTTTTCATACTCCGGATTTTTTCAAAGCTGCTCTACCAAAAGTACCGCTTGATGGAGAAATCTGGTATGAATTTTATTGTAAAGTGTGGCTGTAATTTGTATTCTTGTTCTTTTTATTGTATAGGTGTGGTCGTGGTTTATTTCAAAAATGTGTTAGTATTATTAAAAAACAAGCAGATAAAGTCGTTCCGGATGATTATAAACTTTTAACATATTTAATATTCGATGCACCCAGTCATGGTGGTAAATATGAGGATCGTGTTAAATGGTTACAGGCTAATATTCCTCAAGATGATGATAAATGCTTTGCGACAGTAGTTGGCACAAAAAAATGTGAAGGCTTAGCACAACTCAAACAGTGTCTAGCTGATGTAAATAAAGCTGGTGGAGAGGGCATTATGCTTCGCAAACCCGGTAGTCTTTATGAACATAAACGTTCAACAACATTACTCAAAGTGAAAACTTTCTATGACGAAGGTAAATAAAAAAATTGCATGATAAACTATAAATAAATGTTTGACTGTTTCTAGAAGCACTTATTATTGGACACAAGCCTAGTAAAAGTCTAGTGGGAATGGTTGGTGCACTTCAGTGTGAGCTACCCAATGGAAAACAATTCGATGTTGGCAGTGGCCTCACTATGGATCAACGGCGAAAAGCACCGAAAATAGGCGCGGTTATAACATTTAAATTTCAAGAACTATCAAATAATGGTCATCCGAGATTTCCTGTTTTTCTTCGAGTTCGCACGGATTTAACATGGAATGATGTACTCGAAGCAGCTAAAACAAAAAAACCAATGAGTGTCATACAAAAAATAATACCGTCAACAAAGTTATCTAAACAGCATTCTATATTATTTTCTGTTATTCCATCGCGCGATATCAGTACAGGAGAAAAAATAGTTACGTCTGATGATGAAGATGATGATGCGCCAACCACATCATCATCATCATCAGCAGCAGCAACAACAACAACAACAACAAAACCTTCAGATACACGAAAAATATGTCAATACGGTGCTAAATGTTATCGAACAAATGCGGATCATTTTAAACAATTTCAACATCCACCATCGAAAACCGCGACTAAAACAACTAAAACTGAATCAAAAGCAAAACCAGTGTGTTCATTTGGTACCAAATGTTATCGTACAAGTTCAGCGCATCTAGCCATGTATTCGCATGCAGAAAAGGGTGAAGCCGAGGAAGAAATTCTGGATACTCGGGATTTAATCGAACCTGATGAGCCAGCATCACCAACGGCAATTGATGCTGTTTTAGCGAAAGATAAAAACAAAGGTCTTACATTCGATGATGACGATAGTAATGACAATCAAGATCAAGAAATGATTTCACGACCGAAAAAAGAATGGATCGATCTCGAAAATAAGTTGACCGAACAAAGTAAACGTCTAGCTCATCTCGAAGAAATGTTGAAAACAACCAAACGATCATTGTCAACGAACGATGATGCAAATGACGTCAAACGTGCTAAAACAGATTAATTGTATATAGTTCAATAGACATCAAAAAGAAAGATGTTCTTTTTTTTTATTTTCGTTGTGTTGTAATTCTGTTTTAGAAAAGAAAGAAAAAGAATGAAAAGAAAAGAAAAAAATTCTCATCATTTGAGACACATATACACAAACAAAAGAAGAGAAAGCATTAATTATAATAATAATTTAGAAGACAACAAATACATAAAAATAGAATAGAAAGAAACCATTTTAGTTTATTTTTTCTTTCATTTCGACAATGATTGTCATTAAAGAGAAATCTTTTCTTATATACACACAGGGATTTACGCAAAATAGGTGGCTAGAGTGCATAGATATATGGCTTATTTATGTGTGGTATGTGTGTTCAAGGACGAAACAAAAAAAAAAGAAAACAAAAACACAGGGATATTGGCAAATGTCATATTCACTGTCATACCGTTTGTTTGTCATCATTTGTTCCTTTTTCTATTATATCAACAACATCTTTGGATGGTTTTAAATTTTGAGAATCATCCGCTAGAAAATCATTTGCTGAACTTTGTTCATAAACAGTCATTAGATTATTTCGTTGATGTTTTAATTGATTATTATCATCTTGACTTATTGGAACATCAACTTCCGAACGATTGCTTATTGATTTTGGTGATTCATATATATTGGAATGAAGTACAACATTATGTTGTAATAGTAGAGGTGGTGATTGATGTTGTATCACATTTGTTGTACTAACTGGATGATTTTTTGATAAAGAATCACGTGGTGTTGATGAAATAGGTAGTTGAAAATCACCAAGTTCTTCATCGATTTCATCATCATTGATATTTGGATTTTTATTATTAGCACGATCCTATAAAAACAATGAATATATTGTTTAATCATTAGTATTATTTTCTTGTTCTCTAAAACAATGCTGTCAATATCATTTTCTTGTTCTATAAAACAATGCTGTCAATATCATAGAAGTCCTAAGTCCAAGGTCAATATTGACTGTCTAATATTATTATTTATAAGTCTTCGAAAAGAAATCGAATCAAGGCAACTCTCAAAATGATCTATATAAGGAATGTACTAAGAAAACCTTCCTTTCTTTTTTTGTTCTTAATCATTATATATCCGAAGGGTAGAGATATACATTAGTCTATGCTTGAAAATTAATAAATCTAAAAGACTATCACCGCATGAAATTCATTTGTGTCGTGTACTCTAATTAAGAGACATTTTTCTTGTCGAGAACGCCTATTTGATTAATGCATTTCTTTTCTTTTTTTTCAGCAAACGGAAAACATATAGTATGACATAGCTTTACAAATCTATGTCAATATTTAAAAAAAAGAAAAAAAAACTTACCATATCATGTTTACAGAGATTTTTCTTTCTTCGTCCATAACCACAGCATCGCCATTTTCGACGATTTAACATAAAATGTCTAGCTGGCGAACCTAACCGTCCAATACCAGTAGATGCATGACCGGCAGGAACAATATTCGTACCTCCACTACTCGTTAATGCATCGGGACCAATTTCAACGAATTCACGATCCTAGAAAACTCAATTGATTTATTTAATTAGAAATAAATTATATGTTCTTCATACAGTTGTTAATTCTAAACAACGAAGTAAATGGTGATGTTGAAGTTCAAATGGATTAACAAGATTTTTATCAACAGGAGAATTTGGATCATCACGATACTGTTCATGACGTCGTTTAGCTGCTATAAATGCATTGCTGGTCGCGTTGCGTGCCAGACGTATACGTGATAGGCGTGCTTTTCGTTGAGCTTTCATTTTATCTGCTCTTTGACTTTGATGATAGATACGACTAAAATTCGATACAATAACAGGTACAGGAAGAGCAATAACAAGTACACCACTTAAACTGCATACACCGCCAACAATTTTACCAGCCCTAGAAAATATAAATAATTATTTTATTTATTTACTTTAATCATTTCTTTACTTACCAAGTTTTCGGTACTATGTCACCGTATCTAAACAGGCAAGAAAAATTATTAGACAAAAATAAAATTTGTCAAGTATATGAATATGTGTGAGAGACAGAGTGAGACAGAGAATATTATCAATCAATCAATCAATCAATCAACTTTAGAGTTATTACGAGAAGAAAGAATTTATTGTTTGTTTATCAAACGCATTTTCCTATTATTTAGTATATTAAGTCATAGTCTTTGCCATTTCTCTAACTGAGAATATAATTATGTCAAATATAAATAGACATGACAATCGGTCTTTTCGACCTTGAGATGAAATTATAGGCATTTACATAATATTGATGCTTACGTCATGTAAAATCGAGTATCCTGATGACTTGTATCTTTAACACGCTCAACTATTAACACAGAGATAATTTTTCTTGTAATTAGTGTCTTCGAAGTATAACAAAGTCAGCAACAATAACAACATACATTAAATTAATGGGTTCACACATATTCTTACTCGAAGGCATTGATATGATCAGTTTTATTCAACGAATTCTTGCCTTTCATGATAGTATAGTAGAGATCATATCTTGGTCTTTTTGTTGTTGTTGTTGACTACTTAATCCAATAAACTATGAATTATGATCGAATAAACTGAATCAATTTTCGTACGCACATATGCAGAAGAAGCAAAAAAGAAAATAAAGTACGTCGTTAGAATATTTTCGAAATACTTTTCCTTCATTTTATTCCTATTATGAATATGAATTACTGACGTCGAAATACACCTTATGGGAATTTCTGCAAAATTTAAGTTATATATTGACCTTGAGCAAGTTATGTATCGTTAATCATTATTTGCATAGTTTTCTGTTTATTTACTACTACGAACAAGAGAGATGATGCTTAAATGACCAACACTATTGTTTAATTGAAAATAGTATTGTTAATTAAACTCTAAACAAAAGGCAACTTTTCAATTCTCAACGGAGTGTGTGTTGCTACATGAAATAAATCAATCGTTTCTATCCTAAGCACGACCTTCAAAAATTCTACAACTAATCGAAAACCATATATATTTATATATAGACAAAGCGGGGGAGAATATTACTATTTGTTATTTTTTCAATAAGGTCAACATCTCCAGGATACTTATTAACTATTCGTTTAGTTATTTTTACATTCACAATGTCTTACCCAAGTGTTGTCATTGTAACAATAGTATACCAAAATGCTGCTGGTATAGATGTAAACTTAGTGTGAACAACACTTTTCTCTGCATAATACATAACAGTAGCGAATATAATAATTGCCATTGTTAACGAAAATAATAGAAAACCAAGTTCACTAGCACAACTTTTTAATGTATAACCTAATACTCGTAAGCCTTGACTATGACGAGAAAATTTAAATATACGAAAAACACGAAAAACACGTAGAGTAACAAATGCTCCACTGACTTCACCCTTTTGATGCATAAATAATCCAATATAATATGGCATTATAGCAACAACATCAATAACAGACTAGAAAAAAAAAGAAAACAAGAAACGATAATAATAATAATAATGTACACCTTTTTCTTCTTACCATAACAGATCGAACAAATTTCAATCGATCGGGTGCAGCATAAAGACGAAGAAAATATTCAACAGTAAATATCATAACACAAGCGGTATCAAGACAAAAAAATTGACGAGAAAAACGTTCACCGCACGTTCTCGTATACCCAGTGTGAGGATCAGTTCCACACGATACTGTATCCAAAACATTAGCACAAACACTAACAGCAATAAAAAATCCTGTAACATAGTAAAATACAGATGCCATGGTTGATACTTGAGGATTTTCAAATGCACGCCACATTGTTTCACGTATTGATTGAGGTTTGGGTTGCGCTTTATCATCATCTTCGTGAAGACGATCATCAATAAGTCTTTCATTATTTTCACGTTTACGATCTCGATAATCTTCATAGCAACAATCGCCAATTATATCGGGTAGTATACCAAAAAACGCTAATTCTTCATCATATGCAGCAATGCATTCATGTTTTGGATAATGCAATTTACCAGTACGATAGAAATTTAATATTATACGAAATACATCAGGATCACGATCGAAAAAATATTCACGCGTATCTTCATCGTAGAAGAATTCTTTTTCATTTGAACCCAATAATGAATCAGGATATTTTTCTAATGTTGAACGCCAACATTCAAATCGACGACCGCTAACATTAATAATAATTTTTTCATCACAACGACGGTCGCCACCAGTCGATGATGATGTACCATCTGTTGGAATGCGAAATGGTGGCGGTGGCAAAGGATGTTTAGCTAGTGGGACCCAACCAATAGCTGCTGCTCGAGCAAATGGAAGCCATGCAGCTACACTAGCCATATGTTATGTCTATTGTTATGTTACCTTGAAAAAATAGAAAAACAAAAAACAAAAATTGTCTATAGTATTTTTTGTGTGTTTTCGAATGTTATGTCTATGTTAATGATCTAATAATAAGCCAAAGAAAACTATCGGAACGTCATCAAACTATAGAGAAAATGAATAACACCTTAGGTAAAATTAACTTGATTAGACAATGTATCGAATGCTTTTAGACTAACGCAGATTGATATAAATCGTGTACATATGTAATAAGATCTAATTTTTCTGTTTACATTAAACATATGTTCATCATTGATGTGTGTGTGTATTTTTTCGTCATCTTATTTTCCCATCTGAGTCTTTTCTTTTCCTTTCTTTTCTTCTGATTAGAGATATGTCTTCTTTTCTATTTGGACGTCCATTAATTTTACATCAAGACTAACATTAATTATATAGAAATCAATGACAAAAAAACGATCAAAAATAATCATAACAATGATGCTAATTGCTAATTTATAATACAAACCTACTGTGCGACTATTTGCACCTCTCTACTTGATTCGTAACAATGAATAGCGTCTTGCTGATGTTATTCGATTGTTATTACAAAACATTAAATTTTATAGAAGGACAAAAGTTCGTCGTCAATCAGCATAGTACAAATATATATATCTGTATATATATATATATATATCTTTAAAAAAAAATAATAATAATAAATAGAATAATCGATACAAAAGAAAGACGGTGTATATATATATATATATATATATACACGTTCGTATTTGTATCATGCGAACCGGATGGTAAGAGACGGACAATAGAACAAGAAAGAAAAAGCCAACATGAAGGAGAAGCAAAAAACGAAGAATGGAACGACGAGGAATTCTACTACCGCTCTGGTGAGTGTCAATTCGAAGAAATATTACGGCTGCCAGGAACAACACAAAGAAGAAAACGAGGACGATGCGAGATATATAGAACGTTGAGAAGAAGAACTGACGCGAAAGAGAGAGAGGGGGGAAGAACTCCTTGTGGATAGAAGAAAAGCGGCAAGATATCTCAATCAATGCTGCGTGTGTGTGTGTGTGTGTGTGTATGTATATAGGCCGAGGATCGAGCGAACGCTATGAAGGAGAACTAGAGACCTTTGCGTGTGTATGTGTGTTCCATTATGATTATTTTCCGGTAGCCTCATTTTTTTCTGCTGTTACTACTACTGCTAGAATTGTCGTCATATCGTCAAGCACGACAACCTTCAAGCCACATGTGCTTTCTCTCTTTCTCGTCCTCGAATGCTCAACCAGAATACAAAAAGCCGAACGAACTGATTTTTTCTTGTTCTGTTTCCTATTTTTCTCTCTATATTCACTCTCATTTGGTGTTCCATTCTCTTTCTCTTGCCTACATTCATCATCTGCTCGAATCGATTGGTAACAGTGCCTTTTGGAATTTGAGAATACTTTTGATTATTGAACGGACATCGTGACATCAACTAAAGAGAAAATATATATGTGTCGAAGCTCGTGTATAACATATATATATGAAAGCTAACGTTCGGGGGAAAAAACAGAAAAGAAAAACGAGGTCGATGAATGAAAACATCGATTTATCGTATTGGCAATAGCAAAATGATAGAAACAGAAGTTTCACCATCTGTTCGATATAGAAGATACTTGAATCGTTTTCTTCTGCTGTTACTTCTTTTGCTCTATTTTCATCAACATAACGAAAGGACACTACTAGTCTATTAAAAACCATTATTGCAAGATGATAGGCAGGATACTATCTTAAAACGTAGCGACTAGTTTAGTTGTCTAATTATGTGACGAAAGTATTTTAGCGAGCTAAACTGCTGACACTCTTGAAAAGCACTAGTGACAGAAATGATAACAACAATAACAAACAGTGTGCCATCTGAGAAGCACCACTACCACAACAACAACAACAACAACATCACCACCACTACTACTACTACTTTAGCTAACTGTTAGACGATCGAGTCTATACTACTGCTTGGATAAATTATATGTTTTATCTAGAATTGCTTGACTCGTGTATTTTCTGTTTTGCTTCCATGCCACTCTAGATCAATGAATGGATGAATGGCAGTGTGTATACACATATATATTTATTTGTGTATGTGTATATAATTTTCTATATTTTATCGAGATTTGCTCTGCCCTTGGTGCTACTATTGCAACTATCTTCTGCTCTCGTCATGTTCGCACAAAGCGATTTATCAATCAATTAATCATACTCACGCTATGCAACCTACATTATTTTCAACATTTTATTTGTTCATTATACACTTATTATTCGAACTAATCGTATAAGTACTCACGCACATAATAAGACATACACCGGGAGTTTGAGTCAACAGAAGAAGAAGAAGAAGAAGAAGAAGAAGCAGAAGAAAGAACAAGCGGAACCAAAATGAACAGTCAATTATTCGATAAATCACTGTGTTCTTTTTTTTTCTTGTTGACTGATTGTTATTTATCGACGTCAGCAAAACAGGATAAGAATTAAAAAACGGTCACAAGTGGCAAACTGTACTTATAAATCCCTAAAGAATTTATGTTTCCAGTTTATATTTTCTATTTGTGGAAGGCCAATAACATTTTCATAGTATCATCATCAGCCGGTCACATGCCTATCATCATTAATAATGAAAACTGAAAGTTAATCTCTCGACATGCTACCTATCGTGATACAGCTGTTTAATGCATCAGCTCTAATTCGAATGCTAAATAAGTTAGTTTAGTTCTAAATCGACAAGCAACTATTTATCAAAAAAAAAAAAGAACTCGAATAGAAAACACTATGGTCTGAGCAAATATAAAGGGCTTTCTTGACCTTTTTTCTTCTCGTTTTTTTGTCTTTAACAACATATGCCTCTTTATGTCAACACCGCTTTTCTTTCGGTGCTCGTTTTCTTGTTCGCGTTTTTCTTTTCCCTATTGTATTATTGTGAATTATTTGAGATATTAATAGTCAGTTGAGTAACATAAGAAGACGAAGGGGAGAAGGAGAAGAAGGAGGAGCGAGAAACGGATGGATATGAAACGAGCCGAGCCGAGTCGATCCGATCCGATCCGAATTTTGCTCAATTCAATGAGAAAGGATTAGACGAAGCGTAGTTGATATGAATGAGACGCCAATATTATAATGATTAGGATACGCACTCGAACAAGCGCAACAATACAAATCAAGTTGAGAATCCGAACGAAAGAGAAATAATATATGATCAAAATGTTAATTAAATCAAGGCTTGTAGTTGTACGACATCTATGTTTTATACAATGAAATTGTTGTCTATTGGAATAAAACTAAAGAATATAATGGCATTGTCGCTAACAACAATGTTGTTCAATACGTTAACACTAGCGACCTAGTTAACAATGATGACTTATTTGCGTTTTTTGTTCAATTCTTATTCCTTTATTTTGTTCAATTGAACATTGGTATCTGTTAAATATAAGATCAAATGTCACAAAACTCAGGGCCATTTCTTGTTTCCTCTCATGGTCATCCAGGCTTTAATCCTCGACCACCACCACCACCACCACAGCCACCCTCATCTTCGGGACCATCAAAACGAATAAGTAATGGTCTTATGACTGGTTCTAGTCCAGGAAATCCATCGATGGGTTCAAATATGGGTCTTACATCATCACCATCACCCATGCGATCAGCTAGTTCAATGGGTCCAATGAAACCTGGTAGTATGGGCATGAGTCCAATGGATAAATCAAATTCAATGTCTTATTCAAATCGTTATAGTCGTAAACCTTGGCCTATGTCACGTAGTATTCATGGTAATAATCCTTTTTCTTTTGTTTTTGAAACAAAAACCTTCACAAGTTATTCTTTGAATTTTAAGACAAAAATATTCGTGGTCATGATGATCATGAAGCACCATATCTTCGTCCAAACATTCCAGGCCATCCTGGTCCTATGGAAAATATGAATAATTCATCATTTACCATCGAACCATCCACAGACGATGACGAATCTGATGATATCTATTTTTCATCGCGTCATATAGCTGCTGCACGTTTTCAACGTAATCAACGTTTATTATGTGAAATATTTAATGAAGTCTGCATACCTGATTTACGATCGAATGTCAATGTTGATCGTATATCAACACTACGTCGACAAGTTGATGCACTTAAAACACATCGTGAAACATTTGAAAAAGATTTAAATGAATTAGAAGACAAACATACAGAGAAAAAACGTAAATTCTTAGATGCGAATGAAAAATTTCATAATGAGTATGTTGACGCTTCAACAAATAATTTAAGTCGAGAAAAAATTAATGAAATCCTACAAAAATATGAAGCAATGGAGAAATTACAAAAAGAAAAACAATTACTTCTTCAACAACAACAACAACAGCAGCAACAATTAGCTCCTGCTCCACCACCGTCATCATCACAAACATCAACAACCATGGTACCACCGTCGATTGTTGCTCCACCAACGAAAGTTGAATTAACATCTACTGTTGAAGTATCACAACAACAAATCGTACCACCACCGCCTGTGCCAACTGCAATATCAGCTTCACATCCACCTGTACCTCCAGTTCAAATACCATCTCAACCTGTATCGGTTCAATTACCACCAGTACAATCTGTACCACCAACTCAAATACCACCACAA
>OENM01000088.1:110395-122115 GCA_900239745.1 Rotaria magnacalcarata
CAACAACAACAACAAATGAGCATGGTTCCTCAACAACAAGGACCACCACCACAAATGCGTCCTCCTCTTCAACAACAGCAGGGACCACCACCTCAAATGTATGTCAATGGTGGTAATTATGGTTATGGTGGCGGTCCTGTTGGTTGGAATGGTGGTCCACCACCTCCTCAGCATCCATCGCAACAGTATGGTTATCCACAAAATTCATCATATGATCCATCGGGTGTCCACCAAGGCCCTCCTCCTCAACAACAACAATATTATCCACCACCACAAGGTTATGATTATGGTCCACCACCTCAACAACAAGGACCACCTCCTCCTCAACAGCAGCAACCTCCACAAATGAACTAAGAGTTCTTCGAAAAAACAAAATTCTGTCATTTTTTGTTACATAGAAAATTTTTGTTTCTCTTTATCTGTACAAATAATATTCGTCTGTATATCTTCTAAAGAAAAAAAAATTTCATTCGTTATGTTCTAGATTTCTTGTTATTGTTGTTGTGTGTTTTTTTTGTAAAAATACATTAATGGCATCGATTCGACCAGGTCTAGTTCTAGTATCAAAAATAACTGGTCGTCGACAATTTAGTTTAAGTCAATGTATGCGTTTAAAAGATAATTGGGATCAAGAATGCTTACTTGGTGTTAATCTGCCATTTAATAGTAAGAACTTTGTCATCAAATAAACACGACCATAACTCGGAATAAAATAAAAATTATTCTTTTTCTTTTTTATTATTATTATTATTCTAGTACAAAACAAATGAGGCTCAGCTGCAACCTTAGTTGTTTATGTAGCATCAGCTGTTGCAATTCCATTCTTGGCCATGCGTTGGCAGTTACTGAAAAAACGTGCTGGTTAAATGATTGATGTTTGAAATTGTCGAAGATCTTTATATCAACGAAAAGTTGTCAAACATTTTTTTCTTCATACTTATAAAAAGTGATACTGTTGGTAAAGTTTTTTGATAGAAATAAACGTTCGTTTTCCCCATAGACAATAACGAATGCATTTATCTATAATAGAAAGGAGATTACAAAAGAAAATGAATTATTAATACCAAAACGTCTAACAATAAGAAGAATTCAAATTGATCTAAATAGCAGAAAAAATTTCCCATGAGATTTTCTTGAATATTTCCACTTGGAGAAAACATTGTATTATTCGTATCTTTTATCAACAATAAGAAAAGCACATAAAGATTACGTTAGCAATTTTTGATCAAACTTCCTACTAATCAAATTCTATTATTAATTCACAAAAAATTTTCTCGTTGTAATAATTTCTCACATTCTATTGTATGTTATCGTTGACAGCTCTCTTTCTTAACCGTTAACTATCTCCTATGAATAAACGTTTTTATCTTTTTTTGCAAAAGTTAATCTACTACAATCTTCATGTAATATTTAATTTAGGATATGAATTACAACAGATGTTTACTAACGATAAATATTTATGTATAATTTCAAATACTCTCTAGCAAAGTACATTGATTTCTTTATCTATAATGAATCAATATAGAAGTTCGTCAACACAAAACAATGATTTGTACAATCATATACGAAAAAAAGAGAAAGTCTATTCTCATGGTCAATTTCTCTTCACCAATATGGATCAATGAATAACGCGTTTCGAAAAAAAAATCTTCAAGTTCAAAAAGTCAATCTAGTTCTTCACTTGCATTGTACAATTTTCATATAACAATATCGATCATATATAAACGTCTTGAAGAAATCAATGCATATGTGATTGTGCATGTTCAAGCATATTCCTATTGACCCTCAATCACTCTTATACGATGTTTACTTTGAGCACTGAAATGTCCTTGTGAACAGCCAAAGAAAACGAGAACCAGGGACAAACGAAAAAGAGAAGAACTTTTTTCTTCTTCTACTGACAACTATGAGCAGATACAGGAACAACAAAAAAAAAGGTGGCGAGAGAAAGAAAAATGTACAAACAGTTTTTGCATAATCGCTTTGATATATACGATTTGAGACGCGTTTATCTTCAATTTCATCATACATATATATATATATATATATATAAAACAAAAAATTCATTCGTTTTTCTTTTGTATCCTCGTTGATAAATAAAATGGCCTTGACGAAACGGACACGTTTTATACTTGTACAAAGTACAAGTAATGCGAATGTAACTGATGATAATATGGAACCATATCATGTCAGTATATTCCGTCGTGCAGCATCAATGCCACCATTACCAAAATTAACATTGTCAAAGAAAATACAATCTCATGAACGCGAACAACAACAATCTGCTGCAATTTCAAAATATCAACGGCGTGAAAAAAAAGATGAAACAGTAACAAATAAATTTTATAAACTAAATATTCACACAATGAAAAAGAAATCCGCACGAATCAGCATGCGTTTATCGAGCGCGTTCGGTTTATCAGCACATACAATTGATGAACAATTTAATTTTCATGAACAACGTTTTCGGGATATTGAAAAATTTTCAAAATTATTTCTTCGAAACACTTACACATGTATTGAAGCACTTAGGGTAAACTTCATTCAACAACAAATTGAAATTGAACAGTTCAAGATAATAAAATAGACTCGTCGTAAACAGTATTGAGCGTTGTCATTTCGTTCAATCTACTTGAGAGTACTTGAAGAGAGTAATAGGGACTTTTTATTGAGCCAATCGTAGCGACAATTTCAACATTCGAAAAGCTCTCAGGGGAAAAAATTCAACTATTTGACCATGTCTACGAGCTGAAGTGAGAATCTTTTTTTTTATCGAACTCAAGGTTACGAGTGAGAGTGGTAGAGCCTTGCGGAGTTAAGCGTCTTGACTTCGTCGGTGCTTGCGGCAAATGTGTAATAGATGCGCTGAGTTTTCACGTCACTACATAATGAATACAGTTTTGATTATCAAATATATGTGTTTGCTATTCTTCATAACGATCTATTTACTAATTGATTTATTTCATAACTCATGAAAAAATAATCAAGTTCTTCTAGGAAAGTTTAATAACTCAAGTTGATATTGCTGAAGATTTCGAAGAATTACTAATGGATAAAGTGCCTGATTTACCTCAGCAGTTTCTTCGATCGAAACGTGTATTACTTGAAAATTCTTTTACAGACTTTGTAAGTATGTTTTTTCTTCAATATAATTTATTTGCTTTTTTCGTTCGTAATAATTATTTACATTATAAACAGTGCAATCATATTGAATTATATGTTATTCAATCAATCAATAGTTTAACAAAATTATTTGTCAAACCAACAAATCTTATCTCTAAAAGACATAAAAAATTATTGGATTACGATAGCGCTCAATCAGCTTATGAAAAAGTTAAAGATCAACAATTAAGACAAGTAAATACTCGTAAAGAATTAGTTTTTTTCCTCTCTCTGATTCTTTCTACTTTATTGAAAACTAAAAAAACAATTCTAGGTCAGACACGCACTCGATTTTTCGAAACAATCATATGAAGTATTAAATAATCAATTAATAGAAGAACTACCAGTTTTATACGAATATGGCTGTCAAATATTATCAATATGTCTAAAAGAATATATTCGAGCATATTTATGTTTAATGCAACAGATGCGAATAAATACTCAAAATATTCTTAACCAGGTTTGAATAGATAAATAGTTTTGAAGTTTTATGATACAATTGTCGAAATCAATAGGTACTCTTATCGGATGATGTTCAACAATTAAATTGGCAAGAAATTCTTGAACGATTTAACGAAAAGAACAATACAACTTCGGAAGAATTATTTCAATTAACAATAACAGCAAAGAATTTTTCTGAAAGAATAAGAAATCTATCTAAAACACAATTAACTTCAATTATAAAGAATTTTTATAATTATGACAAAGTTCGTTGGTTTTTTAGCTTTACATCGTTTGTTATTTTCTTTGTAATTATGATGTTTATCAATAGGATACATATTTACAAACAGATGAAGTTCGAAATCTATTAAAACATAACTTTCCCGAACAAAATTTATTTATCGTCATTCAAAATTATACTGGTAGTTCGTCAATCAACCAATCGATAAAGTCAAGAGAAAAAATAATTGTTCGAAATGTAAGTCAAGTATATACGGATAGTGAAAGAACTAATGTGGGGGAAAGACTATAGAGCATAAAAATGTTAGACTGATTTAACTACACGTGTCGCACTACCACAATAGAGTAGCGGCTGTTACCAGGTGTGTAAATAGTACCCATCTTAACTTTAATGTTTTTTTTTTATCGGGTTAAATCGAATATATTCACATAGATGTCATAAATTAATAACTAAAATTCTTTTCTTATGATTAATCAATGAAGAAGAAACATTTAAATAAATTAGAAATAATGTTTCCATAATAATACTTTTGATTTTCTAGTATTTCTTATCGTTTCAACGAAGAAAAATTTAATCATAAACTAACTTTAAGCGAGAAATGCTGATTAAATTACACTCTTGCTTTTCATTGGATCAATCGAATTTTATACGAAAATGAAATCAATACTGTTAGATGATGTTGCTTATTTTACTCAACCTTTATATTTGCATTAAATTCTATAAATGAACTTTACAGTCTTATTACGTAACTCTCGTTTAAATGATTTTCTTTTCTTGCCTAGGGTGATATTGTTGTCGTTATTAGTGAACATGAAAGGAATCCTACTAATTCCAACTGGCTTGTTGATAATGGAAGTATGAATTAAAAAGAAATTCTATTGAAAATAAAATAATTCCCATTTTGTTTAGTGACCAGAGGTTATCTACCTCATTCAATTCTTATCCCTCTATCATCGAATAATCATTCAGATGTTGCTTCTTCTATGCCATCAACACCAATTCGTCGTGATTTACCAGTTTATTCAAAAGTGCCACAGTCAATATCGCGTGCAAATTTAAGATTAAGTTTTCATGAAATGCCGCATACTCTAACACGAGCTAATACAGCACCTGATTTATGTTTAATTAATTCTTCTCATGATTTCCGAGTAGAAAATGAACGAATTTATGTCAATCAACAGATCTATCAATCATTAAAAGATGAAGTCGATGAACCACATCAATATGCTTCGATCGATTTCGATGAATCATCGACTCCCGTTTCGAACGAAGAAGAACGAGTATAAATTAACAAATATATATATATATATTCTCTCGAAAACGTTTTTTTCCACTTATTTAGATCTACACTGCGCTATACGATTTTGATAGTACAATTGAAGGTGTTCTTTCTTTGCATGTTGGTGAGCAATTAAAAATTTTAAAATGTTCCGATGATGATAGAAATGAAGAATGGTGGTATGTCGAAAAGCTCAATGATCCAAAACAACGTGGCTATGTACCGGCAAATTATATTCAATCTGTTGAACAAATTTAATTAATGAAAATTGATGTGTGTATTTTAAATGATTGAGTGATTATTTACTTTTTCTACAATGTAATTTAATAGAAGAACGATTGAGAATCAAACAGTACGAACAAATTATTTGATTATGATTGGCCGAGAGAATCATAGAAGTTTATATCGAACCGGACAGTATTGCGCATGTGAATCACGACAAAATAGCCACTAGATATTAGTTTTAACCATCCGGTTCCTGATCAAAAGCTCCCGAAGCCTTTAGAGCATAAAATTTATTCATACTATTTACTTTAATGTTAACATTAAAATTGATAACCGTCGGCCATCGATGCCTAAAATAAAAGTGAACATTTTTTTGTAGAGAAAACAAGAATTAATTGTTTGTACTGTTCAGACGTGTACGATTCTTCATGGTTCACCTGTTATTTTGTTGTTGTAGGAACTGTTTTGCCTTTTTTTAATATTTATTTTTGTTGCAAATAAATGCTGACTTTAACTAATTCAATATTGAAGAGGTTCATTTATTCAAATAGTTAATATAGAAATCATGTCGTTTTGACTTGCAAACGTAAATATCCATAATTGAATAAATTAATCGGCTCTCAATGATTTTCAATCAGTAATCGAATTCTACGGAGTAGACATGCCGTCTTTTTTTTTATTTATCAAGTAGCATAAATAGTGCGCAGTGCTCATCATGTTTAATTGATAGTCACGCATACTTGATGCTAAGTGCATAATTATCGTAAAGCAATGTTGACAAAACGAAAAAAGAAAGATTAAAAGCTCTATTAGTATTTCATTTTACCTAAAACACAATCGGAATGATTAGATCGAAGATGATTAAAAAAAGTCAACTGTTGTTTCTTTTACACATAGAAATATTATTTTAACGTGTCCTTCAAGTTTCACTTAGTTTTCTTTTGTTTAAGGATTTTGTGATATTTAGATAAGAATAATTTTTATTCAAGGTGAAAAAAAGAACGATAAGAAAACAGATTTTACACTCGAAAATGACGGCAAAATATGGGTTTTATTATGAAGAAGGTCATCACGATTCATTGTTTATGGATCAAACATCGGTTAAACTAATTATTGAACGTTTATCTTCGCCGCCGACGCCCTTCGTACTCTATAGTCTCAATCAATTTCGTCAGAATATTGATAAATATCAAAATGAACTTCATAAACTTGCACCAATTCGTGGTCGTTTATCATATTCCATGAAAGCTAACTATAATCCACGTCTATTAACAATTTTAAAATCTGCAAAAGCCATGTTGACAACAGTCAGCGGTGGTGAAATGCAATTAGCATTATCGGCTGGTTTCGAAGTAAGTCTAAAACCATAAATCAACTTTTATTTATTTTTTTTCGTAATTTAATTCATATCTTAGCCATCATCGATCATCTATAATGGTAATGGAAAAACCGATGAAAGTATTCAAATGGCAATTGACTCCGGTGTTCTATTGAATGTCGATAGTTTATTTGATCTTGAAGTCATTCTTCACTATGCACGACAATTAAATAAAATAGCAAATGTACTTATAAGAGTGAATCCAAATCTTAGCGATTCAAATGTTCATGCGTACAATGTAACAGCGTCTAAAACAAGTAAATTTGGTACAAATATTGATGAATTAGAACCGATTTATAAATTAATTGAACAAAACGATGACAAATGGATACGCTTATTTGGCTTTCATTGTCATTTAGGTTCGACAATATCGAATACGCAAATCATTAGTGGATGCGTTAAAAAGCTAATTGAATTATTCAATACGAAACGTTTTCCTCATCTTCGCATACTTAATATAGGCGGTGGATTAAATATTGATTATAAACGTTATGCTAAACGTACAAAAAACGACGATGAAGAACACATCGCAATTCCAACTATAGGCGATTATATCCAATCAATCAAAGACTCAATAGAATCGTTTCCGCATTCTATTGAATTAGTTGTTGAACCTGGACGAAGTTTAATTGCAAATTCATGTGTACTGATAACTCGTGTACTTGGACAAAAACAAACAGGTTCAATACGACAACTGATTGTTGATGCATCGATGACGGAATGTATTCGCCCAGCTCTTTATCAAGCATATCATCATATTGATACAGTTAATTCTTTATCTACAGAAGAACGTATACTATTTGATATAGTTGGGCCTGTTTGTGAAAGTGGAGATTTCCTTGGTAAACAACGCTGTTTACCCAAGATATTGAAACGCGGAGATTTTCTGGCTGTTTTCGATGTTGGTGCTTATTGTTCAAGTATGAGTTCAAATTACAATATGAGACCGCGACCAGCTGAATACGCCTTAGATGAACAAGAGCAAATTCAAATATTAAAAAAACGTGAAACAAATGAAGATCTTTTACGGACATATTGCGTTGCATAGAGTTTTTTTCTTTTTTGATCTATTTTGATGAAAAGAATAAAAGATGGTTTGATGATGGATGATTCTGATGACAATTGGCAATTGTCTTGATACGCAATAAGAAACAAGATAAGATTGATTTTAATAGATATAGAGTTAATTTGGACATACGATGACAGGGCCGACTTCATATAGCCTTTCTTATTCAATGGTATTGATAAGATGACATTTCAATTATTCATTTTTTTTTCTTAGTTTTTCGTATTCTTTCTCATTGTTCTCATCTTACAACCGTAAAGAATAAAAAAAAGCAAATGAAATGATTTTCTTTTGTACATTGAATAAATTGCAACATCTCAGATTATAAATGAGAGAGGACTATAATCATTATTTTCACGTTCAGACAACAACAGACTCACATATACTTATTGTTCGATGTGAACTTTTATGTCAATTGTAGAACAAAAAAAAAAAGAATTGTACAATAGAGTTCACCATTACCATCATCATCATCAACATCATCATGCGGTCAACTCCCCCTTGTCACACACAATAGTTGACCATCAACTGTGCGTCTACTCTGCATATATAATTTACTTTTTCTTTCTGTCTGTCTGTACAACAAACTCTACTCCGTTCTGTCCCATATTACAGAACTAGTTCTACTTATATATGTATATGTATATCTATTTACTCCTCCTTGTTGATGATTTCAAAGCAAAGAAGTATAAAGGGAGAAAATAAGACTTAACGAAAGAGAAAAGAAACATTGATAATACAATATCAACATGCATATGTTTTGCATTATTTAGAATAGACATTGGCGTTGATCTGTAAAATAATGAATCTCTCAAATTTATATTTCTTATTCTGCTCCATTATTATTAACACCTGTTATGCTGGTCCTCTTGAGGATCTATCGTCTATGCCTGATTTAACTTTAGTAAGTTATAATCCTGTTGTCTTTTTTGTTTTCTTTTTATAAAAATGTTTCTATTCAAACACGAAAACTACAATTTAGTTCTATCAACAATTAATCCGTCAACCAGATTTACAAACACTTCTACAAGATGCGTATCAATCTCAGCAGCCAAGCAGTGCTGGAGAGTATACAATATTTGCTCCAAATAATGATGCTATGGCACGTATTAATCGAAGAAACGAAAATCCAAATGTACTATGGAAATATCACATTGTACCGGGTCGTTACGATGATCAAACAATATTTAGAATGGCCGAAGAAAAATTTAATCAAGCTAATCCAAGGCAAATGGGTACTGTTCGTCCACAAAATAATCTGCCTACGATGTCATTACCATTTCAAGTATGAAGAAGAGTCAATTTGTCAAATCGAAATTTTAATTTTTAGGTATTTTATGGTATCGGTTATTACGGTGGAACAGGTCCATATATAAATGTAAGCTATGCTAATACTGGTTACAACACAGGTGGAGTACCGTGGTTACCACGACCAACTGACGTATCGAAATTTGATAACATGACTCCACTTGATCCGTATCTTGGTACGAAATTAATTTTAATTCGAAATATGTAAAAGCAAAATTTATTTTTAGTGAATCTGAATAATTATAATCCAAGTCAACCTACACAAAACTATGTTGTTGCTCAAGGTTCGTTTATTTTCAATAGAAATCTTTATTGCTTTTGTATTTTCCAGGCAGTGCATCATCGAGTAATCCAAATCTATTTCCAAAAAATTTAACGAATTATTATGCGAATGTATTTAATCCGAATGTGAATACACAATTTCTTCAAAATATTAATCCACCAACAAATAATAATCCTAATCCTAATGTACCGCAACAACCAGGATTTGGATTACAAGGTGGTTTTGCTGGCATCGGCATACCAGTAAGTGTTTGCGATTCTATTGATAGATTATAAGACGAATTGCTATGACAAATTAACTACGCTAGTTTCACTCTTGTATTTTACACGGCCTTGACTTGAACATATGTTGTCATCACAACGCTATATTTAATATAACATCGTCAAAAATCATATTTGTTTCCGGCTGTTATAATATTATGAGAAGTTCAGTTTAGCTGCAGTGAATGAGTAAATTTGAGCAAGACTTATTAACTAAAACATTTGTATAGCCTAATTGAATTAAAAGCTCGAGTATCAAGAAAACTTTTCTTTTAATTTCACACCGGAAAATTGTTTTTTGCTTATGAATAACGAATTTCAGAGAGTAGAAGAAAATTTTCTGCAATTTAGCGTCCGACAATTAACAATGCGTTTATACTACAATCACGTTTAATGAGTCGTGGTATTATTAATGTCGTTGATAATATCCTATGGCCGCCAGAAAGACGTGATCAAGTACAATATAAAACTGCTTTTGATGCTCTTGAAGATGCTCAGTTTTCGTAAGTTTTTACTTTTATCAATCATAAAATATGAAAAACAAAAATCTTCTTTAAAGACGTCTTCGGCAATTGGCTCAACGCAGTGATTATTTTCGAGCTGAACTACGTTCAATGAATCATCAAACGTTCTTTTTACCGAATGATCAAGCATTTGCTAGTTTAGGAGCAAATGCAGAATATCTTTTAGAACAGTCTCTTAAGAACAATACAAACGATGCGAATGAAGTAAGAATTTTATTTTTTTTAAATTTAACATTGATTAATCGAAAAATTTTCTTTTTGATTAGTTTATTAAATCACATATTATACCAATAGTACTTTATCCAAGTGTAATGGACGCAAGTAAACAATTAAGTACATTAAATCTTGGCAAATGGGTTACATTTCGTAAATTAGTACAATCGGATCAATCATTTGAAAGTACTGTTGTTGTTTTTATTCGTTTTGCTTTTGTTATAAAAATGAATTTTTTAATTTATCTCTAGTTGATGTTGTTTCCAATCGACAAGTTGCACGTATTTTAACATCGCGTCCAGAAGATATTAAAATCTATGGTAATGGCCTTGTTTATCCGATTCCAATATTTCTAAGCGGTGTAACTCGATCAGCCGCTGATGAACTGGCACGGAGTTACCAGTAAGATAATTTTGAAAGAAAAAAAAAGGTGAAAAATCATCTCGTTCTTTTTATAGGTATTTTATGGCTCTAATTCAACAATCTGGAGATACGGAATTAGTTAATTTATTACAGGGCAATACTGCTGGATTGGGTAATACAGGTCCAACTATATTTAATCCAGACAATACAATCAAAATAACTGTGCTTATACCACAGCGAATAGCCGTGCAGCAATTAGGAAACTCTGACGAACTTAGTAAAGTTAGTAAATTAAAAGAAAACAAAAATCGAGAAACAAAATAAAATTCATTTTTATTTATTTAGAACTTACGTCGACATATTTTACGTTTACCTGTTTATACAGATCAATTATCGTCTACATCAAATGCTTTTGTACAAACAGGTCCCATGATACCACAATTTCAAAGATCACCTTCTAATGCAGATAAAAAACTACCAAGACGGCATCGTCGTCGACGTCGACAAGTCAATATGCCATCGAATATGAACTATCAACAGCAACAGAATGTACCATCTCAACCTCGACCACCTACTCAACAGCAAGCTTTTCCTGTGCAACAACAGAACTTACCTGTTCAACAACAAGCCTTCTTCATGCAACAGCAGCAACGAAATTCACCTATGCAACAACAGCAACAGCAGCAGCAGCAGCAACGAAATGCACCTGTTCAACAGCAACAGCAAGCTTTTCTCATGCAACAACAGCAACCAAATTTACCTGTTGAGCAAAAACCAGTTTTTCCGATACCACAACAACAACAGTCAAACATACCCATCCAACAACAGCAACATTTCTCTATGCAACAACAACCACAACAAAATACACTTGTTCAACAACAACAACAACAACAACAGCAGCAGCAGCAGCAGCAGCAGCAGCAGCAGATGTTGCCTTCTCAACAACTAGGACCAAATCAAAAACAACAAGTTTTAGG
>OENM01000088.1:122272-133560 GCA_900239745.1 Rotaria magnacalcarata
ATGTTGCCAAACCAACAGCAGCCAATGTTCCCGAATCAACAACAACCGATGTTGCCGAATCAACAACAACCAATGCTTCCTAACCAACAATTATTACCATCACTACAAGATCAACTTAATCCTACTCTTAATCCAAGTTATTATCAAATGCCACCAATTGCAATGTCAGCTATATTTCAAGATGGTCAAATGTATCCAACTATGGATCCTCAATTCTTTATTCAAGCACAAGTAGCAACTGGACCAAATGGAAATAGTATGTAGAAAATAATGATTTTCACACGTCATATATCTGAGAATAGTTGCCGACAGCTTTTTGTCTGTTAGATAATCTATGTTTTGACTGTCAGCTAAATTTAGCTTCGTACATGTTCTAGAATTCATTGATTGTATAAAAGAGTTAATTTTTCTTAAGGAATTGAAGAAATGATTTTAGAAAGAGTTTAGATTTAAATATAATTAAATGTTTAATACTTATGTAAGTGAATATTTTCTCACTAATGAGAGTACACTCTTAAAATGAGAGACTTTTTTCACAAAATAAGACAAAAAAGAACATTCGAAAATCATAGACTATATCTATGGTCATATTTTCTAATTTCAATTGAGACATAAATAACGTTCGATTGCTTCATGACTTTGATCAGGGAATTCTATTATATTCTACATTGATTTCTATTACTTTTTTTAAAGTTGTTACATTGATCGGTCGACCCGAAAATTCATTACCATTTACAGCTTCGGTTCTCAATAATGAAGCAAATATACCAATTAAAAATGGTGTTATGCACGTTATTCGCGGTATTCTATCCGGAACGGTTATTCCACTGGATACAGTTCTGTCAACAATGCAAGGAGCTAGGTAAGCATGACAGAATTATCATTTTCTTTAAATACATTTTCTGCGTTAAATTTTAGTTCGTTTACACAATTACTTCAACAAACAGGTGTTCTTAATCAATTAAAAGAATCAGGACGTCCTTATACTCTATTCATCCCAACGAATGCTGCTCTACAATCTATTGGTGTAACAACAAATATTAACAAGATAAGACAAGTATGTTAAAGAAAAGCTTATTTTGTAAATAAAACAAAAAATGACTTCTCGAATATTTAGTTTGTCCTTCGACATGTTTGTGCGGATGTTATTATGGATCCCATGGCTAATATATTACGTCGTGCTGGAGGTTATTATAGTCGTGGTCAAATGCCACGAGCTCAGCCACAGCAACAACAAAAACCAGCACAACGACGAAACCGTCGAAAACGACAAGATTGGGCTGATGCATGGAGAAATGGAACCATGACAGTCGGTGGACAACCAGTGAAAGCACCTGATCTTGGTGCAGCCTACTTTCAACCACAAGAACAAGTCTACGGTGGATATCCAGCTGCTCCATCACCCTACGGCTTTTATAATCAATTATATAATCCAGCATATGTTATGGGTAGTTATGCTAGTCCAAATTCTCAATATTATCCGTATAGTAATGGAAGTTATCCAAGTATTGAGGGCTTTAATTATCAAAATTTGGGTGTACCTCCATCGGTGCCAATGTCTGATGCTAGTTGGAATCAAACGTTTGGTGCGTTTTACAATCCACAATTAAACGTTGTACCGATGACAGGAGGTGGTGGCGATCCAAGTTACTACACGGGCACAGGCGGATTTTATAGTGGTTCGACTTATGCTGCTGGGCCACAATCATGTATGGCTATGACAGGCGAACGCATTACAGTTCAGCCATTAGCTGGTGCTCAAACAGTAGGTATGTATGCGATGTATTGGCGAAAATAAATTGATATGACGTATTAGTTTTCAATAGAAAAGAGTCCAGTAAATAAAACGGGTCTGTTCATCACTCATCATGATTATTTCACACGCTTTATTTTATGAACTTTAGAAAAAAAAATGATATCATTTGAAACGGAGATCTATTTTTAAAAGTAGATTTTTCATTTGGGAAACATGAGTTATTTCGTGACATAATGATTTACGAGAAAGCACTTACAAGTGTCAAATAGCTTTCGGAGCGAGTCTATTTGAATTATGTAGAACTTATTAAACTACGATTTGATATTCCAAAAGATTTTCTTTCCATTGAAAGCTTCGAAAATATCGAAGAACTAAAAATTAAAATTTTCACTAAATGCGATACTAATTTCCTGTGAATCTATTTTCAGGCATCAATGAAGCTGTAGATTATCAAAGTAAGTCATTTGAATCTTAATCTATTACAAAAGACACACTTTCTTTCCCTAGATTTTATGGTGACATGTTGCGGTGACCAATCTGTCAATGCCATTGTTCAATCATTCAATGTATATCCTCCAAGTTTTGCTGTTTATATAATTGGTCGATCGTTATTATCCTATGGTCAAACGATCAATACAATGTTTAGTCATACAACATCTATATTTCCCTGTCAACTTTTTGTATTCGCCCTACTTACTTTATTAATATTCATGAAATATGTTTAACCCTTCGTGTGCTGTGTTTCAATGTACAGAAATTCCTCTCGTTTGTTTTTCAAATAAAATACACTTTTATTATTAAAGTCAACAAAAGAAAAAAAAATAACAACTACATACAAAAAAATGACTTCACATTAATTAACAATAAGCGACGCTATAGAAAGATTTGAATTACTTGTATATGAATAAGAAAGTGTGGAAAGATCGCGTCTATCCGTAAATGGACAGTCTTGTATATATAAATCATCGCGTTTCGAAGTGCTCTTCATAAACAATTTATTTTCATTACAATTAATTAACATACAATAGAATGCCGATGCCAAATCTGTTTGTAATGATAAATGCCCATGATCCGAAAGATGTTCGCATAGAATAGAAAATTCGACAGTTGGCTGGAGTGTATTATTTGCTGATGATTGTTGACTTGTTGTGCTTGTATCAAGTGATAATGTACGTTGATATTCGATTTTTTGTCGAGTAAATTCTTCTATCATTTGGCGTTTTAAAATTTTAGCATTGACTGATGTTGAACCTCTAGCAAATTCGATTTTTTCATAATGCACAGGACGAACAAAATCGTAATTTATTTCGACCATTGGACTATCTAAATCATTCATTCAAAATAATGATAAACAATGTGTTTGTTCCTTTTTGATCCATTTGAGAGTCTTTCGAACCAAGAGAAAGTCATAGGCTAGTGCCAGAATAATGTGCTCAAAACGTTTGTAATCAGTTTTGTTGGTGAATAGTGAAATTATCCTTGAAAAATTAGTTTAAACAGAAAATTCAACGCTAAAACTTTCATTTTTAAGTAAACCGAATTGTTGACTACAATCAAATTCATATCGGTTCAATCGTTTCGTCCTTGGTACGTTGCTAACGCCTATTTAACAATGATTATAAATTTTCATGCTAAATCATCGGCTAGTCTAGGGATGTACCGAGAAAGACATTTCTCTTACAAAGATGAGGCTTCTTCGCTTGCAAGAACCCCCGAGACTGTACGAGATTTTTATTAAGAATTGTTCAGCTTGAGTACCTTTAGCTATTCATACAACCAGACAGACCAAACAAGAAAAAAAGGCCGAGTCTCGACCAGTCTCGGTCGCAAAATCGAAAAAAATAAAATTTTGGCCGAGACTGGTCGAGACTCGGCCTTTTTTTCTTGTTTGGTTTGCCTGGTTTTATGAATAGCTAAAGGTACTTAAGCTGAACAATTCTTAATAAAAATCTCGTACAGTCTCGGGGGTTCTTGCAAGCGAAAAAGTCTCATCTTTGCAAGAGAAATGTCATTCTCGGTACATCCCTAGGCTAGTCTTTCCAATCAAGAACGCTCTAAATAGATGAATTATTCTCCTACCTTCATCATCATGATGTTCCATAGTAACATGAAAATTAGCATTATCAAAATCATCTTGATCATGATAATCTTGAATTTTTTCCAGTTGTCTTTCTCTACGTTGATTGATCAAATGTAAATATTCGAAATTTAATTCTGGAAAATTATTTGAATTAATCAGATCAGTTAATGGTCGTAGTTTTCTCGCTAATTGCATTTGATTGAAACATTTTTCGCGTAAACGTAAAATAAGTGCACTTTGAGATATTCCAACAGACTTCTTATCACGTCCGTTATTCATTCCTGACATGATTTTCTCCACAGGTAGTGCACTAAAAACATCGACACGCATGCTCCGTTTTGAACCACTTGCACAAACGTTTCCTATTTCGCTATTAATTTTTTGACGTGCTGCTGGTGCCTGTTGTTGTTGTATAGTTGAATTGTCCATGGTTGCCAGTTTAGCTGTATTAAGTAAATTTGTATATTTCCATATATTAGGTCCAGCAAATAGCTTGAGTTTCGTTATATCAAAATATGAATATTCCGATTGAACATCTTTTGAATGTAATAAATTTGGCATTTGATCAGCAAATGAGATTGTACTCATGAACGATGCCGATAGGATTTCATCTGGAGGTGGAACAGTCAACTAAAATAGCGAAATAAAAGTTTTTGTTTTAATCTTTCATAGACTCTGCAAATGAACATCCTATTCCATTAAGAGTTACGTTGCGATTAGTGGCAATATTCTCGTGAATGAATATCACACTAGATCTGTTGCTCGTAATCTAACGTATTTTTAACTTACGTCTGCTGAGTCTTGTATTTGATAATTTCCTAAATTCGAATGCATACTTGATGGATCTTGATTGCTCAATTCATTCAATGCATTTTTAAAAACTTCATTAGTATGCGATGGATCATCATTAAAGTCTTCAATGGCCGCATGAACTAATTCATCATGATTATATCCATCGTCGTTGTCCGCATCATCATTATTTGAATAAGATGATTTGTTAATACTTTCATCCATTTGCGCCAGACAACTTTCATGAATCGTATTAATAAATGAATCACTTGGAGTTTCATTAAATGAAAAGTCCCGTAATGCTTGATTCCCTATGAAAAACAAAATGCAGAGTCTAATTAAAATCTGGAATTCTCTTCGTACCAAGAGTATGATCATGTGTCTCGTTAATTTTAATAACATCACGTAACGATACTAAATCAATCATTTTTGTTGCTGTATGATTGAGAATTGTATCGATTTTAGTTTGTTGTTCTTCTGGTCGATTATTTGCATTGGTAAAACCGTCAATCAATGGATAATCGCTTGACGAATACATTGTATTGGAAACCATTTCAGCGTATATAGAATCTTTTCCAATGCCACCACGCCATTGGCACATGTTTGGTGGTTGTAATGGACGAAATTCAAATTCGTGTTCGAGCGTTATTTTAGATAAATCAGTTACAACGAATGATGTTGCTTTGGCTTTAACACGACGAGATGGTTTTTTCGAATCTGTTTGTTCAGAATCCATGTTTTGATTATCACCTTCGGTCTGATTTTCGTCTGTATTGCCGCCATCATTTGCTTTTTGTTCTTCGTCGGTATTTAGAATATTTCCACTTAATTTCTGGGTTTCGTTGTGTAATGCATCAACACGAAAACCATAGATTTTAGCACTACAAAAGATAAACGAAGTCTTGCAAAAACGAAAATAAAAAGATTCTTCGCGAGAAATACAATGTATATTTCGAAATGGTAGATTATTTTTCATAGGACACTCTTAGATCAATAATAAAAGTGAACTATTTTCCGCTCGCTAGAAACCAATGTATTAGAAAACGGGAATTTCGTTTAATCAACTTTAAGATATTTCTAAATTCCAATTAGAACGTATATTTTATCATACCTAGTATCGATAACCGAACCAGCTTTGACAAAGTTCGGTCCTAAATGATGATGTTCTTTGTCATCAAGTGCAATAGCATTTAATACTTGTGGTAAACGTTCAACAAGTGGAATACTAAATGCATTTTTAATATTGATTTTTCCTTGTGTAGCTAATTCAAGTGTTTTTTGATACAAATCAACTAATTGTGTTGGCGTTTGAACTGGCTCATCATTAACACTTTCAACATTAATTGAAGTATTAAATAAACGTGATTGTCTTCGTCCTGCAAAACTTTCGTCAAAAGAATTTTCTTTTTCATTATTATCATCAAATGAAAAAAGTTTCGTTGAACGACGTGGAGCAGCTAAGGACCTAAATAAAACATAAGAAACACAAAATTTATCTCGAAGAAAAACAGAACCTTTTTCTTACCGTCGTCGAGCTGACTCCGGCATTCTCATGGTTAACGCCATTACTATTTCTATTCACTTAAATAAAATCAATCAATGATTTTACTTAATAGATCGATATGTCGTCTTTGTTCTTTGTTTCATCGTGTTGTTAGAATAACCAATTCAATATGAAGCGCTACTATCTATCTATTATAAAAGAGGAGAGAATATTACTTCGATTAAAACTTTGAGGTTTGATTTTGACTATGATTTTTTTCGAGGTAGATTAATCAAAAATCATATTTATCAGTGACTTCATCTTGTAAAGAAGGACTTTTTTTGGAGCTGCATGCATTCAATAAAAATCCGATTTATCCACAGAGATACTTGAACTATCTTCGCAGTTCACTCCATTTTATTGAGTAATTTAGGTAGTTTACTTTTCAAGTGAAGCTTCGATCGGTATCGATATCGATAAAACTTAATCTACCATTATCCTAGACCAGTTCTGAAATAATAAGTAACTGATTGATTGCTAAATTTTTCTCAGTCGTTGACTCTTAAAACAAAGCACTTCATTCCGAAAAATATGCGGAGTCAGATGCAAAAAGTTACAATTAATACCATAAAGTGTATTATCGGATGAACCATAACAATTTGATAGAAGTACCGGGTAGGTCTCTTACAATTTAATAAATATAGAAGATAGGCAGAATTCATTCGTTGAGTATCATATATATCTTCATCAGCATTAATGTATCAGATTTTGCAATGTCAATGACAGATTATTAACATGAGTCCTATTTACTTGAATATCATAGACACAAAGAATATAAATATTTTATTTTACTTCAAATGTAACTTAACATTTACAAGAAGTTCTTTACAATATCTTCGACAGATGACTGAGATATGGATAATGGAATGAGCATGGTTGATCTTTACGATTAGTACATCATCGACATTGTTTAAGTATATGTTGTGATGCGTGTGAGCGCAGCTGATAATAAACTGCCCAGGTCGAGAAATCCCACACCGAATCCGATAGAAACTTGATGTATCCTACCATCTGACAATTCTTATAGGATTTCGGGTCGAGGAATTGACGTCGGGACCACTGGTCGGAACCCATTGAACTTCCTATGGCATCCAACGGTGTTTCTTTGGAATTCATAGGAATCCGACACTGAGGATCCAACTTCGAATCCGGCAATAGTTCTGTAGGGTCCGACAAAATCCGATAAGATCCTACTGGATGCGAGTCGGATCGGATGAGTTCCCGCTGTTGAATTGTTCGACCTGGGTGGTCACAGCCCAGTCAAAAATATTTGAAAAAAAACTGCCTATAGTGCAATTCTAAAGCACGGCAACCTGTCTTTTATGTGAAGAAATTATTTCATGGTTTAGTGAAAGCGTTCATGAACTAAAAGAAACCTTCTGATTCTGAAAGAACGTATTCTTTGCTGTTCCACAATATCATGGAATGATTTCTTCTCAGCCCCAAAAAAAGTTCTCTATGCATATGGAAAGCATTCTGAACCATTCCCTAAAGTAAAAGAATGCGTGTAACTTATATCCATTCTTTTTTCAAACGATCAGGTTAAGGTTCTATCTATTGAGATCGCCTTCTTCGACATTCTCTAGAGGAACATCTAAAAATGAATTCCTTGAACTGATGGCCCCATTTGAGACCATCTAAAATCATGCTTGCGAGAAAGGTGCGAGTCATTGTTTCAACTAAACTTGTAGTCAGATCCACACCCACACAGCCGTAGGAACCGCCATATCTCACACCCACATCCACCCAAAAGAAAAGAAAATTTGCTTAAACATTGTAGTAGCGGTAGCTTACGATTGTTGTTTTCTTCGCTTGTTAATCATAATACTCAAATTTAATGAACTGTCTCTCACATACCTTCTATATGAGAGCTACTAAATTTGTTTCTTCATAATCGAGTTTTTTAAGTAAATTTATAATCTCATAAGGAAATACGGAGTTAATTCACAGCTACCATCAACAATGAGCAAAATAATAATTAAACTGCTACAAAGCATATCGACCATCACTGTCGATCTCTATTATAGTTAGGGAGAAAATATCGGATATCTAGAATAGTTTCATTAGATCTCGCAACAGATATTCTAATTGCAAGATATCGAATGATGCAACAGCCACAATATGAATTATTCGTTTAAATCTATCAATGTTTAGAAAAAACGTTCCTATGTAAACAATGAAAAATAAAAACAAGAAAGATTAATTTTATCAGTCGATAAGATAATCATCATAGATGAAATCATATATATTTGTATTTATTTTTTTGATAATACTTTAATAAATAATTATCTTTGAAGACAATTGATGTTAAATTGAGTCTTTTCTCTTTTAAACTATTTGTTAAATGATAATTTAATAATTCATTTGAGGAAATCCCATTATATTCAACGATGCTAAATCCGGATCATTTCCCATGATCCATGATATATAAAGTGCTTCGTTACCAATAAGTATTGGACAATGTGCATTCACTTTTGCGTTCGATGGAAGATCAATATTTATTCTATTTAATAATTGACCATTATTCACACGAAGTCGAGCAATAAAAATGGTTGAGAGACGTTTTCCTTGGTCAATTGAAGATGAAGATACAAGAACATGAATAATATTTGTTTCAGCATTGAAAGCAAGACAATTTGAAATAAGATTATATTGATTGATTTCGTCTCGAGAAACAATTTGAGTTTTCCATAAAGTTAATCCATGCTGATCAATAGCATACATAACTGGAAGAACAGATATATATGTTATACCTAATTGATCATTGACAGTCGGTTGAGTCGATTGAGCAGAATTTTGATGTGGTTCATTCCATTGCCAGAGTAAACCAAAATCACCACTTGCAAGAGCATCCCATCCGGAAACAATCACGGATCCATTCGACGTTGTACTATGAAAATTTTGCCATACTCGTGCAATTACTGAATGTCGTTGGTCAAAAGAGTAAAACCGATTTCCTCCTGAATTAATATAAATATCTAATAATCGTGTATCTCTACCATTTACTTTTCTAAAATGATCATCATCACCAATCCAATAAATTCCAGTTCCATCACTATTATATGTTGATTTTGAAGAACAACCAATTACTCCTCGGTCAATCCAAACGATTTCTAAACTAGTTGCATTAATAACAGCTATTGATTGATTCACAACACTAGTAAATAAATAAACTGCAGAATCATCTAGTGATAATGGAGCTTCTTCATATGGATAATAAAGTTGATTATTTTCAACACATTCTAAAATAGGTTCATTTGTTTGACCATTAGATATTCTGCATGCTTTTCCTGATGATGAAATTCCATCCGTCCAAGACGATATAAAATAGATTAAACCATCGTTAGTTGATACTATATTTGAAACACCTACGTTTATCATTTTCTCAATAGGTTGAAGATATATTTTCCATCGAATTAATCCATTTAATGTCATACAAATAAAATAATCAGCTATAAAATAAAAGAAATTATATAAAAAAATTTCGCTGTTAGCAACTCTTATTCAGATAAATTTCAAATTATGTATGAAGTTTTAATACGTATTGTGTTCAAATATATGAAAATATTAGTTTCTCACCTGAATGAGTCAAATTTTCATTCATGAAAAAGTACAAATCTCCATTAATTCCAGCTCCTAGTCCTTGTATGGCATTTGCTTGTGATGAACCATTCGAAATAAAATACCAGAGTTTTCCAGTATAATTCGTTGGCAGCGAAGGAATTATTCGACGGGTATTTGAAGGATTTCCCATTGAATGAATCCATTGATATTCATATGCATTCTCTTGCCCGGTATTTAATTTAATGAAGATCGATAATGTAGAAACAATAATAACCCACGAATACATTTTTTTTTATTTATGGCATATAGTATCCTACTTTAAGACAGATGTTTTTTGTTCTCAGGTATTTCTTTATATCGAACAGTGCTTAACCAGTGATGATAATGTCATTTTTTTGCATAGCAATCGCTAAAAATGAAAATATTGTTGTCGTCATTCTAGGAAAATTCTTAGGAATGCGATGTCAATTTACTTGAACGGCTAGGATGTAGATATGGGTGCGGCTGTATATCTAGTTAACGCTCACACCCTTCAACACAATCCCATACTGCCATTTTACGTAGAGAATATCAACAAAATCAAATTAAACTTAAAAAAACTCTTGAAAATGCTAAAAAAACTACAGAATAAGCATATTATATTAACAATATTTGAAACTAATTAAATATACTCTATAAATTTCATGAGATTCTTTTAATAATTTTCATCATATTTTTTCAAACGATGATAATCTCTTATTATTTCGGATTCCAATCCCATATCTTTCACTTCACGAAGATAATCAAATGATAACGAATTTTCCTTAACAAAAATATTTCAAATTTTATAAATTCGAATTAAATTAAAACAAAATATTTTACTGGTTTAAATTTTTCATCAGTTTCAAATACAGAATTTATTTGACAAGCACGTAAGATATATTTTCAACATTTATAATTCTAAAATCTATGAATTCTATCAACTGAAATATCTTCGTCCATCGATTAAGTGACTCTTTGATAATCATATGAATACTAATTACATAGGCAATATCAGAAATAACTAAAACAAGATTGAAATATGTTTGCTTGAAAACATCTATCTATTAGATATAGATTTACCAATATCACCAACATAAATCTAGTGATGATTAAGATCATAGTGATATCAAAGGGGAGTTGTTTATTAATAGCTATCGATGGCCTACTATTTCATATTTATTTAGATTACTTAAATAAGTACGTAGAAGTTAATGAATTATTTTAAGCTGTATAAAAACCGAATAAATTATATTTGAAGAACAGAATTCATAAAAAAAATTTCGCGGCGTTATATATAAAAATATAATAGATTAAAAGTGAGGATAGACATTTTTTGAAATCGTCACTGTAAATAGGATTCAATAGATTTTGATAATGGTTCATCTTAAATCAATGAATGCTAATATACGCGTTAGTTGTAGAACACAACTGTTCATGCATAATGAAGTCAATGATGAATAACTAGGAATTTACAAATACAAAATATCCTATTAAAATCATATCATTTTCAATAAACGCAATTGTACGCTATTTTT
>OENM01000088.1:133989-158439 GCA_900239745.1 Rotaria magnacalcarata
CTGTTAGTTTGGCAATGAGACCTTTCATTTGATACCAATATGAGCGGTTTTCGTGACGAACAGTACAAACACCTCCATTGTTAGTCTTGCTTTTATCTACACTCGGGAGTTTTGATTTAAAGAATATATAAAAAAAAAATATTGATTAAAATCGATCTTTATGAACAATATATTTCTGATAGTCTTTGACGACTCATCTTCAATCTTCCAGTTAGCGTCAGGTCGCTTATGACTAATCTATCTAAAATAAATCCAAAATTCCATCACTAGTAGTACTAGAAGGCAGCTGACATGATCAAACAAAATTTTGCTAAATTCTTACAACAAATGAAATATGATCAGTTCATGCAATATCCAAAGTATATAAAAACGCTTTTCGAAAAAGACTTGAAAAAAACTTTTAACAAATTGTTCCAAAGTACCGAACTTGGTATAAATAATCATGGCAACTATCCTCAATATTTGATAAAATTAAATTAAAAATATCTCATTATCTTCATATTTTTATTTAATGTTTTTAGAGCTTTCGGTAAGACCCAAGCCTACATTTACGTACCTACCTATGTATCTATCTTTTTATTTATTTGTACCCCTAATAATGTAAGATCCCTAGGCTTGTCCCAGAGATTTCAACGAAACCTATGCGAATTTATTCAATCTAGTGTAACTATGTCAAACATGAAACAATTAATGGCTACGTCTGCATCAATAAAAAATTTTATTGATGCAAGTTTTTTTGTTCTTTTTCAGTCCTGATGGTTAAAGTCAACTGGCTTACCGTATTAAAGCGGAGAAGTAGCTCCACAAAATAGCTTATCTCGTTTATTTTTCCATGATTGATCGCAAAGAAAAGCTTGTGTCACTATATGAGATGTACTACTTTGTTTTTTCGAAATACTTTCTTTGTTTTGAAGATATATTGTTCGATAGTACGTATACTATCGTGATATATTTTGAAAAGAAACGAGATTGAAGCAAAGAATACGATGATATCGATTGTAGAAAATGAAAGAGCAACCGTTTTCATCAATGTTTGTTTGATGAATGACTACCAGAGGATAAACGCTTTTGTTTGAAATATTTCTATTGCCGAAAAGATAACGATTCAACAGTTGAACACCATATATCAGAACAAAGAAAGCAACAACGCATTCATTTAAGACTGAAAAATCTTCTCTATAAATCAATCTCATCTATATTGAATTTTGGGATTTAAGTATGAATTTCGCTTGTTAATAAAGTATTGTTTTGTGTCAACTCAGTTTCCAGCACGTATAGAAAATATGCGTACTATTAAACAGTATTGCTTTAAAACGAAGTTATACTTCTGTGTAGTGTATATATCATTTAGTGGTATAATCTTTGCGATCAATCATGGAAAAATAAACGAGCTAAGCTATTTTGCTGAGCTACTTCCACGCTATGAAACTCTACGGAACTCGACTTTAAACATCATGACTAAAAAACCAAAATTGCGTAGCGTAATATACACGTATATACGTCAATTTTTCAGAAAGTGTTTCACCCATAGTTTTTTATTGGCGTATCTGTAGGCGCTAATTGTTTCATACCCGGCATAACTACACTTGACTTAACAAACCTGCATAAGTTTCAATAAAATTCCTGGTGCACAACTGGGAGCATTCCTTTGTTAGACAGACTGTGAGTAGGAATGGGTGAACTTCGAAAGTTGGTCCACACTCAATCTAGGCAATAATACTGATACAACAGCTGCTATCTATCTATTATATTGATAGAAAAGGAAAGAAAATATATGATTTCGACTGCCAAAAGACGTTGATACATCAATGACACATTCAACGTTTACTCTTCCACGAAATACAAAAGCCTTTGTCTTCAATTGAAGTCAACCTTTATGATATTTAATTAACTTTTTGAATAAAAACAAATTATTATACTAAGCCTGTGGTTTTATGTATGATTTAGCAAGTAAACCTCTCAGAAAATGCCATAGTAGCGAACAACATCGATACAGTTTGTTTTCCACTATTTTCCTACTTTGAATCTTCACAATACTATTTACAAGTTCCAAGAGCGAAGATCCTGTAAGAGACATAGCTAAATACGATGGAGGTTAGCTTTATAATCTATCTAGGACGTTCTAAATTCTTGTTCAAATCGGAGACTCAGTATAAAGATTGCCATTCTGTTTTAATCTTTATTTCGATACTAACTGAATCCAATCAACAGCACATGTTTGGTGATAACCCAATTTTTCAAACATCTTAAAAGAAGCTTGATTCTCGCGCACTATGAAGCAGAAAACACGATCTTGCATTTTGAATAATTCTGAGGCTAATTCGATATTCAAGAGTGCTGCGAGGCCGAGTCGACGAAATTCCGGCATAGTGAATACCATTCCAAAAGAACCAACGAATTGTGTCAAACACCAACTCACCAATTGTCCTTCACAATACGCACCTATGGAAAAACAAAATACAAGAGCAAAAGCTACAAAAATTCAATGTTGATTAATCATCCATTTTAATTTACCAAAAGCTGGCAGATGCTCAATCTGAAAGCTAATTTGAGCGAGAGAAAAGTCAGATTTATATATCGAAAACTCGTTGATCAATGATGCGTCTGCTGCTGTCAAACGTTGAATGGCAATGTCTGTAAAATATAATATCTTGCATTTCACAGCTATATTTATTCATGTGAGTAACAGCGTTTACCCGATCGTAACTGCAATCCAGTTTGTTTTTTTGTCTCTTCTAATGTTTTCTGATCGAGTTCCACTTGCAAACAAGGAAATATTTTAAAATCACCCGCAAGATTTTTGTCTCGAGCGAAATCTTCAATAATGGTTGAAAATCGATGAGCGATATCGCAGAAAAAAATTGTTTTTACATTGAACAATGGCATACATTGTTCGAGTAATGTTATAAGTATCTCATTGTTGTTTTCATCAGAAACAAAAGTTACATTTCTGGCACTTGATGCTATGTCCTCATGTAATAGATGAGAATCATTCATAAATCCAACAGTAGAGTACACGAAAACAATACACTTGATACAATTTCGATCATTGACAAACAATTGATGTGGCCAGAAATACTTTCGATCAACCAAACCTCGTTGGACATAATTGAGTAAAGACCATATTTGAAGTGATTCTGGTAAGTGTGCTTCCTAGCAATGACGAAAATTGATTGAAAAACCAAATAAAACGATAAAAGACTCACCAGAAAATGTAAGACTATTTGAAACGATTCTTTATGAGACAAATCCATTTGAGTTGCCATCATTATGTTGTCTTGTTATTAACAAAAAGAATCACAAATTTTAAACCATACTCATTCTTTTTTTCGTTCTTATCTTTTCTCATGACTCATGCGGTTTTATTCTGATAAATCAAGGTTAGTCATAAATGTCACACTGATCAAATTCAACTGTGAAAAAAAAACAATGAGATGACTACGCAAAATATATTTATATTCAGAAAGTATTGCTTTGTATGCCTTCAATAGCTCAATAATAGTGACCGCTTTGAGTATAGCAGTAGGAGCTTCGATTTAAAAATGAACATCATTATGGATTCAATGGCATTGAAAGTGTTGACACTAATTCTCAACTATTTTTGAGCGGTAGCATATCTGTGGGCACGCCTATGAGTGGTTAGATATGTATGTATGTATGCAACAGCACAGTTTCAAACTGCATAGGTTGAACCAGCACGGTCCATTACGCTCGCATATGAACTCCATAAACCTTGGCCTGGGTAAAAGCCTAGTATGATTATTACTTTGAGTGCTATCTCCAATCAAATAGAATATTCTGATAGCAGTCCTCGTCTCATGTCTTTTTCATTTTATTAGTCAGTTAATTAAATGACTTTGCCAACGTTACACCATATTGATCAGACTGAGCATTCAAATACGATCTGGTTACATAGTATCGATATGTGATAGTTAAAACGAGATTTCTAGGTGATAAAAGCGAGCAAAACTTTTGTTTCTTTGTTTGCTAATCAGTCCATTATATTTTTACAATGTGTTGAAGACTATTGTGACGATTTTAGATATAAGAGATGCGTGTGCTGATGGAACTACGCTTTATTTGGCTTCTTCCTATCACAAATCGCATCGTTTACATCCACAACACGCGTTTATATACGCAGCCAAGAGAGAGAGAGAGAAGGAAACATATAGCAAGAGAAAAGATAGACATAAGAAAAGAAAGATGAGAATACCAGAAAAGATAATCATGGAAGATGATATATGTGTTCCGGTCAACAGAATAAGCAACAAGCTAATCTTAGTTATAAACACATGAACGGCAAGATATATGTTGAAGAGGAAAAGTCAGAAGATAGAGAGTGATGTATGAACCCTCTTATAATAGAACGCACAACTGCGTCTCTCAGATTTTCTCAGTTATTCATGTCAAATTCACGTGCTTAACATGATTATAACCTTTTCGTAGAGTGTTGGTGACTAGAACGTTGTATTATTTGTAATTAGATTGAGATATATAATGATAGAATGGAACATACTTGATGATAAACCGATTTAAGTCTCATTCAAAATAGATCGTATGATAATTGGGTTTCTGCTTATATATGGTAAACACGCCCTCACCAGCAAGATATTTTTCGCGTCATCTATGCTTGTCAGTGATTGGTGTGGGGAAATGAAGAAACGTAAATATGAGTTATGCCTCACGTGAGTCGTAATAGACATCATACTTCTTTTTTTTTGTAATAAAATGAATAACTACGATAGACGTATAAAATAAAAACAACGCTCGTCTTTGTACTTGCACGCTTAACATGAACACGATACGATTTATTGGACGGATGCGAAACTACTTAAGTAATGTATCTTTTAGGAACACCATTCAGCTATTTTCATGCAAAAGAGTAAAACAGATGTAGAAAGAATAGTGAATTTTCCTAAATTGATTATAACACCCAACTGAAAGAAAATAACCGGTGCCATACAGTAAATGAGCTTTTCTAAAGGATCTCTTAGTTGATTGACAAATCAAAGCGTGACATGTTCGAGGTGATTGCTGAGATCTAACCGAGAGGGAAATGGATCGATAGTGGATCAAGTCAGACTACTATGTTATGAGTCAATCGTTGGTAAATTAAGAAAAGCATATCCTAAGAATCTCTGGACTGAGTTACATCAGCTTATTATGAACACAAAAGAGCATGATGCAGAATTTTTCTTTTTCGAAAGCCAGTCGAAGCAAAGTTTATTCTGTGCTCTCGAGATATTTCCTTCGAATTTCTAAAATTTACCATTGAAACAAACGGCGAAAAGCTCTGGAAATCGATGGAAGTTCTTTTTTCCTTTGGAACTCACAACAACATGTATGATTCGTAGTGTTTTGGATCATATGGAAGCAAATAGAAATTATGACATAAACCACTTTAGGGTTTTCCGTAGATTAAAGTCAAGTGCATTTTAATATATAAGTGCATCAGGGAAAATAGAACCATTTGAAAAATATTTCTTAAATTGTACTCTGCTATTGAACCATCTATGGATGTTTCTTCCATAATGCATCTTTATTCATATTCTCACATTTTTTTAATGTTGCTTTTTGTAGCCGAAGTAGGTCAACATTCATCTCATAAAAATAATCATGTCCGTCAGATTGCCAGAGGTAAGTTTTACTTATTTTTCAGCTTAACCATATCACTTGAAGACGAAGGAGTGAATTTAAGCGATGTTTCATCTATATAACTGTCTTTAATTTATATTAAGATAAACAATGGCTCTATCCTCAATACCATGATAGTCAACATATAAAAATAAAGAGGCCTGATGAACTTGAACAAGAAATGAAAGATCCGCCTGAAAATATCGATAAATCCATACTGGATCGTATTCAAGGTTCAATGTTGGGTATGGCTTTAGGTGATACTCTGGGTGCTCCTGTTGAATTCGAGCCTCCTGAATATTTAACTGTGAATCCAGTCACCGATCTTCAAGGAGGTGGCACTTGGGGTCTGAAAAAGGGACAGGTAAAGATAGTTTTTCGAGGAGAACGAACGAAAATTCATTCATTAGTTGAACATATCATTCACGAATATTCGTCAGTGAACCGTACGCATAACATTTTTTCAATTTCGATACTGTTTCTAACAGCAAAGTATCTATTGTGAGAGAATCAAGGATGTTAATTTTTTATAAAAGAAGCTGATTTTGAAATAATTCTTAGTCAGCTTTCATAAACAACAATTCATTAGGCACATTATCGCAGTAGTTCTTTGTGATTTCAATCATAGGATAAAGAAGCCTGTATTCAATTTCATTCTGTAGTTTACTGATGACACGTCAATGGCTCTATGTCTAGCAACCTCATTGATAGCTCGTCAAGACTTTGTTCTTTATGATCAGTTGGTGCGGTATAAATGGTGGCTCCAAAATGGTTATATGTCATCAACAGAAAAATGTTTCGATATAGGTATGGCTATATGTGATTCTTTATTAGAATTTAAACGGCGTCAAAAAGTTTTTGCCGCCAAATATCAAATACCTTTCGAGCAAATGGATTTTCTCGCTGATTTTGATCTTCTAAAAATGTTCGATGTGTATTGCAGCAATGATGGGGCTGCTGGTAATGGAGCTCTTATGCGTCTAGCACCAGTACCACTTTTCTTTTATCGACAGCCGACACTTGCTGTTGAATATTCGGGTCGTAGTGGTCGAATCACTCATGGCGATCAAAAAGCGTATGATGCGTGCCGATACTACGGTGCACTTATTGTGGCTACACTTCACGGTGAATCGAAAAACGACATATTAAATGAGAATTTTTATCACAATCATAAATCATGGTTCGACAATAAACCGCTTCATAAAGATATCGAAATGATATCTACCGGATCCTTTAAGAAACGTGGTGGTTTGAAAGAGGGTATCCAAGGCATCGACTTTATTGTCAAGTCTCTTGAAGCTGCTTTGTGGGCCTTCTGGTCAGATGAAAATTCGTTCGAAAAAGGTGCTCTCTCTGCTGTCAATCTAGGCAATAATACTGATACAACAGCTGCTATCTATGGTCAACTAGCTGGTGCTCATTACACCTACCAGAACTTACCCAAAAAATGGCTCAATCATCTTTATGCACAGAACTTTATGCTATGTTTGAGCAAATGGATTACGTATGAAGGAAGTATATGGAATTCAAAATATGAATCAGGTGTTACAAAAAAGCAATAGGACGAACACTAAACAAATACCAGTGTGCTAAAAATTGTCATTTAGTTTATATTTTCATTGGAATAAATAATTATGTAGAATCATGGGTTTTCCTACTCTGTTCGAAAGTGAAATGGGATGCGGGAAAGGTTTTTGAATCATCAAATATCTCATATTTTGAGGAATATCGCTTGCTTTCTATTTCGACAATAAGTGACTAGGATACTCGTGGAATAATTTTACATGAAGAAAAGTTTCTTCATAACAAGTTTTATGTATTTATGTGATTGAAAAATAATCCCAGTTCGATTTTAGCATGCTTTTGTTGCTTCAGAATTTTGATTTGCTTACCTATGGTGCTTGTACTTAAGAGTATAATACAGAGACCTGACAATTTTTTTCTTATTCGTCAAAGTCGATTGCTGGAGAGCAAGAGTTCAGATTGATTGATTGACCTTGTCTGCTTTGTCAAAAGATAGGTCGATCTACTTTTGGATCGATATACGAACACTCGCATCGAACAGAGAAAGAAACCCAAATCTCAATCTAGTCCTACAGACTTTGCTAGATAGATGTTGTACTTGTTTTGTGGACGAATTAATTATATGGGTACATTGTGGATATCGTTGAAAAATAAAGGTTTCTTTTCAGAAGGACGCATAACGGTAAGTACTGGGCAAAAGTGCAATATAAACATGATTGTGCATATCAGTCAAGTTTCTCACCTTCGCTTAATTCTTTTCTCTTCAAGCCTTGCAATAAGTGTAGAACATGATGAAGATAAAGGTGTCTAAGCACATACTTGCAAGTCATCGAAAATGCAACATTTTAACGATTCATTCTGACGACGAACCATCTAGTCAGTGCGTGATAAAAACATGCGCTCATACAATTTACAATGTCATGCATTCACCGAGCACCTTATAAAAGATGCGAATCTATAAGTTACATGTAGTCAAAAGCAATGACAGCTGATGGTGGTTCTAAAACCACTCGTGATATAAGTGCTAGTTTAAACTATAGCAAAGCTTTACCTTCCAACAGTGCATCAGAACAGTGGTTCATCAACATCAATGCTTCAAACAATGGAAACCGTGACCAGAATTTTGAAAATGATGTTATCCAGACCACCATACACGATATACGAGGCCATGAAGCGGAAACACACATAGACGTCACTGGTTTCCAAGCACTTGATTCACCAAGCACAGTCGATGCTGATCTCATTCTCAATGGAACAGACGAGCAAGTCAAGGAAGCATATTATGGTGAGGTTGAACAATTGCTTAAACGCGTCACAGGCGCCAATCACGTTGTTTTCTTCGATCATACCATACGTAAAGTGAGACCAGGTCAGCTGGATGATTCACCATCGAAACGCCAGCCTGTGCAACGGGTACATGTCGATCAAACGCCTATTAGTGCTCATGTGCGAGTGAAACGGCATGCATCGAACGTCTCATGGAAACGCTTTCAATTGATTAATGTATGGCGTCCATTAAAGAATATTGTCTATGATTATCCACTCGCTGTGGCCGACTTTCGTAGTATCGACGTGATCAACGATCTTATTCCAACAACACTCATCTATCCACCTCCGACTCCCAATGGAGAAACCTATTCTATAGTTCACAATCCCGCACATCGATGGTGTTATTGGTCAAATATGACACCAGACGAAGTGTTACTCCTGAAATGCTATGATAGTGCTAGTCGAGCGCTCTCAACGGTAAAAATGAGCGCAGCTGAAGTGGACGAAACACTATTGAGCGATGTCGCTGGTTTAACACCTCATACTGCATTCTACGATGTTGAAGGAGCTAAGATGGGACCAACTAGAAACTCAATTGAAGTGCGAGCGCTTGTTTTTTATGATTAGAGACTGCCATTTTCCGTTCGATGAATTTTCAAAACATTATGAATGCATGTTCTAAATTTATTACTATGTATTTCTTTTTAACTCTTTCAAGACTCGTATTTCAGGAAAGGCGAGAAAGAATTTTGTGAAAATATCTCAAACGATCAACTTAGTTGATGTGAGATTTATTTTTGAAATTTTTTGTTTCTACTATCGATAATTATATACTTCTATTGATATTCTCTGATCTTGTAACCAGTGATAACGAATAACCATTGAAGCTTGTTAGGCTCTCCAATTGGGAATAACTCTAATTCTCGTGTGAAATATATCGTCATCTATTAAAATCTAACTCTCAACATTATCTGGACAATAAGGCTACCGCGCGCGAAAAAACAAATGCTTATCACATCAAAACATCTCAGTTATAAAATATAAAACAATACTATGTTATTAGAAAATTTAAAAGAAAGAATATCTGGTTTCAAAATAGATTATTTTTCTACTATATTAGTAATCACTCAGTTTGGATGTTGCTTATATACTCAAATATCATTATGTCTTTCACTTGAAAGTAGTTTAAATATTTACCTATTGAAATCGACCGATACTCATTGAATAGTAATATTATTCTAATTCTTTCTGCCTCTTGAAAGTTATTTCTATACGAACAAATGCTCTTAACACTAGTAGTGTCAACCTCGAAATTTATATTCATCTGAATGTCCTGATAATAAATTAATCGAATGATTTCAGTAGCATTTTCCAATCATTTTAATATGAAATATGTGGAATTCAAAAATGTCAATTAACATTGAAATAGTGCTTTCTCACACCAGCAGTGCTATTATAAAAGAAGCAAAAAGTAAAAATTGTTCCACCGCACAAAGCACAAAAGCAAATATATCTACCGCAATAGTGAACACATTTATCATACAGAACTGGTTCATTTACTGTCAGAATTATTATTAATCGACTAGAATAACAGATTGTTTCTAGCAAAACAAAAATGTGCGGTATTTAGTCAAAAATTCAAATTGCATCTGTAATCAATTAGTCAACAGCCCTACAAAACGGCCAATCAATACTCAAACCACCTACCTGTAAACCTATCCCAACTTTCCTGAACTATAGTTTCAATTAGAATATTAAACAACGTTTGAAATTCAAGCAGATAAAAAAAAACAGTTTATACTTTCACTCAGCAGATACAAGTAGAACAACTCCTAATATGAATTCATACATATGTGTGTTTCGTCTATCATCAAGCTCAACCCACAACTTCCATGATATATTGTCCTGTGATAAAACATATTTTTCTTTGCCTCTAAGTAACAAACAAGAAGGCAACGTACCTTAGCAATAATCTTCGTTCGATTCTTTGACGATTCATAGACGACAACAACAGCATCCAAGGTAATTTAGCTTTCATTTCTCTTGATAACTTTATCCACAAGACCGAGTAGCCGGTTCCCGATTTTATTGGAGCTAAGATCAAGTTTGGTGAGTGTCTATGACGAAACGTGGAGATCATTAAATCAGATATATAAGTAGAGAATGAGGGTCACTGTGCTGTGCTGTAATGCATGAGCAAGATGTTGCGCTCCTAGGGCTCCGATATGGTGATATTGGAAATTTAGTGTGGTGAGTGTCTGTATTAAAGAGTGGAGATGTGTAAATCAGATGGATGATTAGAGAATGATGGCAGACTAATTTAGTTCTGAAATCGTTTTTTCAGTATTGGGGAGGAAGTGAAAACGCTATTCATCACATTGATCGAGCACATCATTACCAGCGATCAGTGCTGTGTTCTAGGAGGATTTTGGAATCAATCTTCGAATAAGGGCATAGGATCGTGAGAAACATTGAAGACATAGGTTCTATGCTGAGACATTGGAAAGTGAGATGAGAACTACTATAGGATCAGTACGGTTTGTGCGAAATATCAGCTGTGTAAGTTGATCAGTATGAATTTTTATCTATTTTCATACGTAATGATGACATATTATGTTGTGTCTTTCGTATGTGATTTTATGTTTTATGTGGTTGTTTGAATAATTGATGGTGAGTTCTATCGATTGACTCAATTGTCTGCGTTGAATATTGTTGAAATCTGTTTTCTTTGTGTTTCGAATGAAAAATTGAATAATTATCGATATTAGAACAGGACAGGTCATATGTTCAATTTACCATGAAAATATAGCTAGAATATCGATGGATAAGCGAATGAGACTGTCTTCACCTTAGGTGAAAAAATGTTCAAAATGGGTCATTTTGAGTAATAATGAACAGGCGACATAAAAATCATTTTGAAAAAGGGATAATATTCAAAATATCTAACAGTTCACTAACAGATTATATAACTGATTTTGAAATAACTTTGATATTTATTCTAACGTTTCAATGCCAATATAATATATGTTAAGGGAAAAGAGATGGGACACTTTAGTTTTGATATTGTTATCTTCAATAGAAAAATATATGTATCAGAGAACCGTCAAAACGATTTACTCTTATAATTGTTTATAATTATTTAATGTCATCAGAGTTTTATTGTTGAGAGCTGACAGATTAGATGAAATGCATATAATTAGAATCCAACATAGATTGATATGCATTGCAAATGAAGTTTAAACTATGCTGGATTGCGAACAGTGAAAAAGAGTAAATGATTTATAGAGAATATAATAAAAAAAAGAAGAGAATATTAATATGAAATGTCTAATAATTCACTGTTATATCATCCATGAAACGAGTTAACATACAGGGCGATCATAATGTTTTCTCACTATTACTTCATTTGACTGGAAGAGTGATCTGATGATCGTTATCAGTTTCTTAATTTTGAAACAAGTGCTACGCTTTTTCAAATATGGTGAATGCATTCAGATCGAGAACAATACTTGTTCTATATCTGATGGAGCGCAGTTTTGGCTGTTTCACTTTTATAGTAATGTTTTCTCCCGATTAACAACATTTCTTGATTCACATAGAAACTGTCTCATGACAAGCTGGAATGCTTTTGCTACAGCGCTTTTTCGGATGAACTTATTTCGATGGTAATAAAGTCGGTTTCGTTAATATTTTTCGATTCATTAAAAATGGTGCAGTCAAACTAAAATCCTTCTTAAGCAATAAAAATAATGTTTTCTCTGTTGTCTTTTAAATAATTTATTTTTTCTCGTGGATTAAAAAAATAAATTTTGAAAACCTGGAATCGCTCGTTGCATCGAGGCATAATATAGACCCACTCAGATTACATTTCTCAAGTTTATGACTGATTATTCTCATTGCTGGCATTTAGGCATGGATATCGAGGCATTTTCATTGATAAAATTGTTGGAAACATTTAAGTTATAAACAAAAACACATGTGAAGTATAAATATGAGGAAGTGTCGCCGGCTCATATTTGTTTGACAAACGAATTCAGACAATGCTTTTGTTGGCAAAGAAACAAAGAAGGAAAATGTTTTGAACTGTATTTTCATGATCTATGTTAATATCGTCGACAACTAGACGATCAAAAGGTTCACCTTCAAATCTATACACTTCAATGGGTACTTTTAATCGGGCTGATGTAAGTCAAAATTAGTTTCAATAATGAAACAAACGAATTTAATCTCTAGTCGCAACCTCAAAAAAATTCCACAAATTGTTTTTCCATCTGGATGCTCAGGCAGAGAAGGACAAAATTCATATTAATATTTTCTAATTTGCACATGACTAAAAGATTATGTTCGGCTACTAATATGAATATGCTTGAAAATTGATTACAGTGTCAATGAACAGTGCAATAACGATTACTAGCTCAACGATACAAGAAAATATTTTGATTTGAAATTTTAAAACAGAAATTGCTTTTTGGAGTACCTCAAATGAAGTAATCATTTAACTGATCTATTGTTTTACTTGACACAGGATAAATCTTCTTTTTCATTCGCTTTTATTTCAATGAATTTCATGGTGTTATCGTCCAAATTGAAATTCATTTATAACTTCAAGTAAAATTTAACTATTTTGTTTTTGAAAATATTTCGATTTCGATTCTCAAACAAAGGAAAAAATTGAGTATTTATATTAACTTCGGTGTATTCTTTGTTTGTAGTCTTCAGTGTATCATTCAACAATCTTCACGTGGTTTCTCTATTTAATTAAGCTATTGAACAATCACATGTTTTAATAAGTTCAAACAAGACAATTAAAATAACTATTTAAGCTTTTAGCGACTGTATCATTCAACATTATAATTTTAGGATAAACAGAATATCATATTATTTATCTCTATAATTTTTTTATTTCAATGCACCACTAATTTAAGTTTATAATGGGATGGGTACATATTCAGGTGAGTTAAAATCGAAGCTATTTGGTTTAATATTATCTTTGACAACAATGATATGATTGTAAATGCAAAAAACAAATATAATTATCTAACGAGAAGAATATCAACTTGTTGAAACAGTGCGGGTGTGGGTTCGGTAATTCTCTGACAACCGCAGCCACATGACATCCTCACACAACTACACCCATTATTGAACGCGGATACCACATAAATGAAACAGTGGCTACTGTACCGTAAGATGTAAAAAATTAATAAAATTAGTACTCGATCCAATTCTTTGAAATAGTTCACCGATTACTTTAGTCTTGAAAATGCAAGTTAATAAATATTACTCGTCAAAAATTGGAGTATAGAGAAAACTATTCGCTTGTGTGAATTATATTAAAAAGTATTCTTCTTGATTTCGTTGCTCTCAACCATTGAAATTCTCCAATCTTGCTCAACTCGTGATTTCTATGTCAATAGACTGTTTGCTATGTTCTTTCAAATGATGAAAGAATGATGAAGTCATCCTGGTGGCTGCTGAGGTTTTTCTTTTATCTCGTAACATTTATTACAATTATGCAAAGTTTAATTCGATACCTTGGTTTATTTAATAAATACTTAGCTACTCAAAATTCAATAATCTGTATATTCTTCAATACCATTCCTCTGTCAGACATCTTTCTATGATTATTATTGAAAACAAAAATATTCTATTTTTTTGTAAAACTTAACCACTTTTTAAAATAGATTTACACTCATATTCAGTAAAGCATCGCAGAGAAAGCGATCGAAAAAATCTTATGAAATAGCTTGCTTAATTTGGTGATTGTTTCGTTTTATTTGGTTAAAAACTACTAATTCTTAAATATCATCATCGAAGTACGTAATACTATTTTATGATTAAAAAGTAAAATAGCTACATTTTGTACAAGAATAGTTTCTTTAAGACGTACGAAACCTAAATCGGGTGGATGTTAATGATGAAATTTACCTGATATAGAGGATATGTGTCTGCGATTCTATTGAGTCGTTTGCAGACGTTACGAACTGAACATAATATTGTGACGTCATCGAGCTTCTCTAGAATCTGATAGACAAACTCGACAGATAATTCCAATAAAGACGATGGAGTTGTAATAGCCATCAATGTTACTTGTGTTCGAATAGTGTTTTTCGTTGCAATCAATGGATGTTAAAATTGTTCTTCTGTAGACAAACGTTTTTATTTACAATATGTCGCCAACCTTCATTGTGATTGTGCAATATTTTGTGTAGAAAGAAAACTGACAAAAATCGAGCACGATAAAATCACCAACAGAACGAATTGGTTGAAATAATGAAGCAGAATGCGAAGTTTCTCGTCATCATTAGACTTATATTTAAGAAGTGCTTTTAGCATTATAATGCTACTTATAACTAGGCATGCACCGAGCTCGAACTACTCCGAGTTGCCATATTGGGTAACGGTATTTCCAAGTCTACTGACTCACACACTTTTCGCCTTGCTGAGCCTAACATATAGTTAATCTAATTTATCAGGAACGGATACAATTAAATGAGTTTCTTTCAATATTTCCCTGGAACTCTCCCAGGACGAAGAATCCGATAGTCGGATCAAAGCGGAAAATTATCGGATCCGATGGAAGTTTGTCGGAAGTTGGCCGAATCCTTGGTATTGGATTCCGACGACTTCCGACGCATTCGCATCGGATCCGATGGGGTGAGTTCGACCTGGGCTATTACAACAAATCACTGAATAGCTCGTCACATGGAATTGATCCTTCTGATAGTCTAAATAGGGATGTATCATGACTATGATTGCCAGTGAATTACCGAACCTACACCTTCAGATGTTACAAGTATATTTTGTTTTCGCCAAAACAAATGTCACATGTTAACTGCTAAGTCATCATGAATAAAATGATCATAACTGCGACACAATGTTTTGAAGATATGAGGTGTCGATAGATTTTCTGATATGATCTATAAAGCAGCCATACACTTTTCTTTTCTTGAGAAGAGCTAAATTTTGATTTTGGATAACGTTCTAAACTATTTTATTTGATGAATATTTTTGACCGGGTACAAAATCAGAAATCAAGTGAAAAACGAAGAAAATGATCATTATGAAGTTAATCAACGTAGTTGTTAGATCCATATTATAATATTGTGAACATAATATAAATCTTTAATGACCAAGCATGTTGACGGCAAATGATCTCTTAACCATTGAATAAGTTCATTGTTGTCAACTTGATCTTGTTCACGAAATGTCCCATCATTGTTTCTCGCTAAAAATGTAGTGTTTGAATACATTTGATCACTCTGATAAATATATAATATTCGAAGGTTGATCATATTTTTGACGAGAGTAATGATGTTTTCATGATTATTAACTCGAATAGAAAGTACTTCACATTGAATACCCAATGATGAACGAGCTAATAGAAGACATTCATTTTCATTGAAATAGTGAGCGTAATTTTCTAAATCCAGTTTACGGATAGATGCATTTGTACGTTTGAATAATGACATTTGCATAGGCAATGATGCATTTTGTCGAATAGTCAGTGTAGTTAGATGAGGTGCTCGATCTAATATAGCTTGCAATTCTGATTCGAACATATCATTATAGTATACTAGCGTAAGTGTTTTTAATTTGTTTAAATTTGGAACAATTGACCAAAATCGATCATTGACGGGCAGTCTTATATGAAGGTGTATGATATTCGATAGATAAATATTCGACGGAATTGGGCGATTGAAAAATGTGATATCACTAATTACAGTCACGGAATTATAATACTTTCGATAATTATCATCTGAACATGTATATTTACATAGGCCAGAAATTGTTTCGTACGGATCAGCTTTGTTAGATAGAGTATTAAGTGAAATGACAGATTCGCCGATAAAACATCGAACAAACCATTGTCGTTCAGAAATCCAAAATGAACTGCGAAATGAATCGAGTAAATTCTCAGCTACTTCTTTTATAAGTTGTTTGTTACGAGAAAACACTTTCATTTTTAATCGAAATATTTTCAGTTTCTGTAAGTAACTACGAATAATATGTTCCCAATGATCACCATGGATTAGGTTGTATCTCATGTTGATATCCAAGTGACGTAAATTAGGCGTACTTTGTAAGAAAAATGTCATATTCGAAGTGTTTATATGATAAGGAAAATATATACGTAATTGAACGAGTTTTAAATGTCGAGATGTAATATGATCAATGCGTCTCAACTTCATAACTATTGCCGAAAGACTTTTTAAACGAGGCGTAAAATAAAGCAATTGCTTTAGTTGATGTGATGAAAGTTCGTGGTGAAATAGTGTTACGTTTTCAAGAGATGGGGAGATAATTGTTGGTAGTGTAAAACAGTATGGTCCTGGGACAATATTGCGAAAATGGCAATCAGTAAGCTTTGGTAAACTCCAAATCTTGTCGATAATCAATGAATAATTAGCTTCTATTGCTAGAAAATGGCAATGGTTTACATTTAAACAAGTAAGACTATCGAGTTCATGACATTTATTTAGGAGTTCTATGAATACTTCGTATGAACGAAGTTTCTGTATTTTTAATAATCGTAAGCAAGTCAATGGACGGAATGATGGTATATAAGAAACGAATAAATCACATTGCCCTACAGTGTCGTAATTCGATAGTCCAAGAGCAATGACTCGATCAGCAAGCAATGGCAAATGTTGTTGACATATCAGATCGAAAGTACGTTTTGACACCGATTTAAAGTCGAAACAATAGGATCGAATTTGTTTGTAAAGAAGCAAGTTGAAACGAGAATTGAGACCATAAAATCCATGAAAAAGGTCTGTACCATTCAAATAAACAAATAAACCAAGCAGAATTTCATTTGGTAAGACTTCTAAATACATTATATGTGTTGTGTTTTTCACCAAAAGTTAGAAACAAATGACCACAGAAATGAAGAACGACAAGCAACTGATCATTGCACAGGTCATGATCGGTTATTTTAGAAATGTTATCATGCCTAGTCCATTTCGTTTGTTGATCTTATTTGGACTAGACGACAGTAGAAGACAGAGAGAGAGAAAGAGGTCATGCAATAAGAAGATGAACAGTTGATTCAAACATTTAAATAGAGTAATAAGGGCTTAGCACTGAGATTTTTGATCGATTCCTAGGCTTCAAATGAAAATATTAACAGTATATATGGAGCATTTTTTAGAAATTAAAATATCTTCGGAAAAAAGAACTTTCATTGGTAAAACTTTATAAAAACAACAATAAATATATTACTTGTCAGATGCACTATGAAAAGTTCTACAATGTAATTAAATAGAGTCGATTGTATTTCACTAACATAATGAGGAAGGTACTGTTCAACGTCTGGCATAAAATTTCGAAATACCTTCCTATGCATTTTATTCAAATTCCACTAAAATTGTATCAAGCATTATTAAATATTAAACCAGATGCAGTTGCTAGCTCTCCTATTTTTGAAATCTATACGAAAACACTTATCCGTAGTGGAGTTCTGAATCAAGAAGTGAATATTAACAAAGTCATCTAACGTACCGATGGGATTATTGGGCATACGTAGAAAGAGCTGCTCAAGCCGTTATGTCAGGCGGCATTCTGATATTCCTGAAGACGCCAGAGAAGATTTAGGATTGTGTAATCGAGAGGGTGTGGGTGTGATAAACGGCAATACCCTCACCCATCACTAGAAGAAATTTATATTGTTGCTCTGGTTATAATTTCAAAACGAGTACTGTGTAAAGTTTAAGCGTACCTATCGACGTATATTTAATTATCTAGTACTTGTAAGTAGTTGGCTCCTGATTTTAATGAAAGTACCACGGAAAACCGGCATCCTTTCATTCTCTAAGAAGCATTATATTTTAAATTGCTTTATAGGCAAAATCCTTTAGACATAATTTCATATTGTTTGGTGAAAAGCAACTTAGTTGTTCATTTTCTATATTGCAATTGGAACGCTGCAGACAATTACGTCAGCCGTGCAGATTCAATTCAATTATTTCATAAATTAGTTTGGAACGTATTGAACTCATATACTTAACCATTTAATTATTAAGCATACCTACGTGAATATCATCTCAATGAGTGAGTAAGAAATATATTTGTTTAATATATGTAACATTTCTTTTTCAGCAATTGAATTCTGTGAGAAGTCCTTTTTAAAGTAGCTCTCAATCTAAGTTTCGTTGAAAAGTAAATATAATTTAATACTATCTGCATCTATATAAAAAAATGAAAGAAATGTTGATTACCGGTGCAACACAGAGTTTTAAATTTATCTAAAGAAAAAAAAAGTTTTTTCGCTTATATTATTCATGTAACGTTAATTATTAAAAATGTCAAGTGAACTTTTGCAATAATAACAATGTTCTAGCTATTGACCCTAAAAGAAGAGTTATTGAATAGCAATGGAAAATAGAGTTCTTCCCATAACGTAGGTTGGGTATTACTTTGAAAATGAATTCTCTTAAGAGTAATAGTTTTAGTTTTTTTCTCCGACAGAGGATATTAAAGTTTATGTTTCAAGTGTGCTATGACGTGTCTTCTTAGAAAAAAATCATGGCTCACCCATCTCTTGTTAAAAGTACACTTGTTTTCTACGTTGTTACTTAAACACAATCATTATCGCATATAGTCAGAAAGAAAGAAAAAAGTTATGAAATTACTTCTAAGTCAAGCTAGAATGATTATTGCAATGTTATACTTTCCATAGTTCATTTCCGTGTATATCAATAAAAGAAATTTCTCTCAAAGTCGAGACATTGATTTAAACATTTCAGTTCGATACCTCTAGTCAATAAAATACTGCAAGATAATCTACGAATATATGAACTTATTCATTTGTTAACATTATAAGTAGACATGTATCAGTGTAAAAATTCAGTCTTTAGGCTCTTCCTTCGAGAATGCAGAACTCATCAATTATTTCTATTTTTCAACGAATTTTTCGTCAGAAGAACAATGATCAATCAGACACAATTAGCTATGTGAAAGAAACTTCAATGTGTCTATTGCTTCCTTGTTTTACGAATAATTAATTATTCATTGTCTGAGAGTAAAATACAATTGAATTTATTATGATAATGATTCAGACATGACTGCCATTGATTAAGACATAAAATGCAATGAAACAAATATTTATTTTGTAGATTTAGAAAAAAAAACGGGAAAAATGTCTTTAGCGAACAGTTTGGCAAGATTGGCAAACATTTATCTTGACCTTTCTATATTTATTGGTGGTACTTTGGAAAATTTACTTCATATTTTTCTTCTTTGGCCAAATCGTCGTAATTCATGTGCATTTCTATTCTTGTTCTCTTCATTAATGAATTGTATTGCCTTATTTTATGCTTTATTTGCAAGGATATTAAGCGATGGTTTTGATTCTGACTGGTCAACGACAAATCGTATTTAGTGTAAAACTCGTGTTGCTTTAACCAAGGGGGGAAAAGCGCATCCCGGATCTCAATGAATCCTGTGGATAACATCAGATCCCAATAGATCCCAATAAATCCCAATGGAACTGATGAATGTTTCTAAGCATTTCTGAGACTATATTGACTTCGGATTTTTCTTGCTTGGCTCCCACAGGTGTCCATTAAGATTTGATGCAGTTAAACAATATTCTTTTTCGATGATTTCTGTTATCCATTAGGTCAATTTTTTATCTTCTTTACAAGAAAGACTTTCGGAATATTGGTATTTCGTTAAAAGTTGTTAAAGAGTTTATTGTTGTAGAGCAGAAAGCTAAAACACGGTGGAGAATGTGAATTATATGCATAGGCAGCAGAACGCATAGCCTTACTCAAAAACAAATGTGAGACTAGGCAAAACGCAGATTTAACTTTATTCGAAAAGACAAACCCCATAATATTTTGGGGTTGCCACCTCTGCTACGTTTATTTATATAGTGCAATCTGACTTCGTTGAGGCATTTTGCGAGAATATAGGAATATATAGGAATTAAAAGTATCATTTATATAGGATCCTATATTCGTATATAGTACATATATAGGACACTGATTCAGGCTAAGTTTTAGGACCTTTAACTTGAAGGGTGTGGGTGTGGGTGTGGGTGGAGGGAATAGTCACACCCACACCCACACCCACACCCACACCCTCAACAAATTCTCGTAAACGTAGTCATGCATCATCTCAATTATTATCATCAAAAAAAAAGAAAAAAGAATCGTAGTTAAACGTATGTATTTTTATTTCTTTTTAGAATTGATGTTATCTTTACTGCGAATTTGCTGCTTCTAATTCTTACTAAAACAAGTTTTTTTATATTTATATACTTATATATATATTTTTTTTATGTATGGTTGCTTTTTATTATATAGTCATTATGTTGTTAAGTAGAGATTTATGTAACTCAGACGATTTCATAAGAGAACATTCAAATTTTGTTTTTTTCAAAGAAGTGTAAAACACTTCTACTTCTTTTAGTGTATCCATCTACTGTGTTCGCTTTGTTTTATACGACATTATACTATCGGTTTACTCTTAGGCGTTATTTAAAATAAACATTGAAAATGGATTTCATCGCACCAGCATTACTATAACGTAAAAGTGAAAAAAAATTGAATACATTTTTGAAGTACAAAAAGTACCAAGAAGTACTGAAAAGTACGAATAAGTACAAGAAGTACAGAAGTACGCTTGTTCCCCCTCGCTATTTTACCATAGTAACAGTGCTAAGTTAGCACTGCTAACCAGATTGTAAAGACTGTTCTATCAATACGATCTGTTCGATCGATATTCCAATAGTTTATGAAAAAATAAAAAAGGCAACCATTGTGCTCTCCACAAAAATTCTACAGAAGATATAACTTTATCTATTTTACTGATCTTTCACTAAATTGTCGAGATAAAAACAAGGACGTATGTTCTGTCACTTAAATTGAATATGTGAGTATCAACTGCTCGCCAGACACACACCTACAAGAACACCCTACACACTTAAGTAAAGGCTCTTTTTAGAACCAATTTTTAATTCTAAGTAAATGATTTATGGATTTTTTTTCTAGCTTTTCCCTTTTCAATGAGAACTTAGAAATTCTGTCTACAAATAAAAGCACGAGACAGCAGCTTTTTGTAACAAAACTCAAGTAAATATTTCGATGGGTGTGGGTGTGAGTGTGTGGTTTGGTTTGAACTTTTTAGCGATCGACACACAAAAGTCCACACCCACACCCTTTCAAAACCGCACTGTCTACACGTACAGAATCCACTTGCACTTTGAATAGATGCTTACTAAAGCTAATGTCATATTTTACCTACCACTTAAGTCGAAAACACAACTATATGAGGGTTCGAAGTATACCATCGTAAAGAGCTTCAAAAATTACATCGGTCTAGCATAGTTCAAGCTGATAAAGTAGGTTTGCTTTTGGGAGTCCTACAGACATCAAGTAGTGCACTATAGGAAAATTTCGAGAAAAACACTCTTTGGTCGCATTAAGTTCACTATGACAGACTTGACTCAGAGTGATTTGCGCATGAGAAGATGCAGAATTTTGCGCTCTTTCATATGAGACCATTTTCAGTTCAATGAGTATATGTTTGGCAGTACGTTATAGGTGTGGCTGTTGTGAAAATGGAGTATAAATACGTGTACTTACAAAACTTAAAATCCCCTATGAAATCAAAAAGAAAACCATCCTACCAAAAGATTCACCGTAAAATTCTGTACAACATCATGTATTTTTTCTCCGGAATGGGAGTGGGCTGATTTAGCTTGTAATATGGCCTTCTCCTTTATTATCAAATGTTGATACGACGTAAGAGTTGTATTTCTAAACATCGTTTGGATGATATAGGAGTAAAAATCTATTTTTATATTTCAACTGGGTAATAAAGAAGATGCTTATCATAAAAGAACAACAATTGAGACTAAAAGGTAATTTTGTTTGATATATAAGCATACACAACTTCAACTTTTGTAAAGCTAGAACTATTTTTATTTAATCATGATTATATCATTCATTTTTATGTTGATTTCATCTTGAAAAGCAATATTAGTAAGTACGTTTACAATGCTCTGCTCTTCTTAATGCCATTTGCTCTCATGTTTTCAACATTAAAATATATGTCACTGTTACTGCTAAGCAACAATTCAGGGTTGTGTTGGAGAATAAGCGATGAGTGTGGGGGTGTGGAGGTGTGGGTGTGGGTGTGGATGTGAGGCTGTGGGTATCGGTGTGGGTTAGGATCTTGTGTTGACTTACAGTAATACCTATACCCACACCCACACCCACACTTAGAGATAGATTGCTCGAGAATTTGAAATTAGATTAACTGTCTAATTATTATTGTATGAAATTAATTAGGGGTTGCAATACGAGGAGAATAAGATGAATGACACATCATAATCACACGTCTGTTCTGGAGAAGTGTTGCAATACCTTCCGATCGCAGTAGAACTTTATGAAGTGCCAATCAGACGTTGATCTTTCCTCTCTAAAAATTTTCACAAAAAATTGCCTTCTTACTAAGCGGATTTAGTCTATACTCAGTTTCATGCTTCATATCCAAAGAAAATCCCAGAATCATTAGCACCAAAGTTCAAATATATCCTGGATTTGGTTGTACTCTTAGCATTTATCTAAAGAGTAGCGAGAGTGCAAATATCCTGCAAATTATTTTTCATTTCGTAGTATACCATGCCTCAATATTTTAAAACTGAACATATCAGTATTTTGAACCTTTTTTAACGACCTTCATTGTATTCATAATAAACAGATATTTTTATATTAGAAAAACTACGAACTGGCGTAATGTTTCTAATTCACATTTGAGATTATTTGGCGAAATATAATGAATATGAGATACATATGTATGTGCCTATTGCTTATCATGTAAATGCAATTATTTTCAAGAAAATAATTCGCAACGAAACACTGAAAGTATCAATTAAATGAAATGACTGATCCTGGAAGAAATGGATAAACAATATAATCATTTGCTGTTGATACTGCTATTCGTATTTGGATGTGGGCGTGGGTGTTGGTATTACTGTAAGTCAACACAAGATCCTAACCCACACCGATACCCACAGCCTCACACCCACACCATAGATGGAACCGGTTCACTTTTTTCAGACCGGTACCGGTTTAAAAAGTTCAGACCGGACCGGACCGGACCGGATCGGCCGGTTTACCGGTTTCGACCGGTACTAAAGATGTGAGCTATGGTCGATTAGTTGTTTCAGAAAACTTAACCTCTCGATGAAATGTTCATGGATCAACAACAGATCGAGATTTAGCTTCAAATATGATTTAAAATTTGATCTCTGTTATGTGTCATGGATCACTTTCAACCGGTATACTGGCAGACCGGTATGAAACCGGTATACCGGCCGGTCTTAAGTCCAGGCCGGTACCGGACCAGACCGGATCGGCCAGTTCCCGGTACTGGTTCCATCTATGACCCACACCCCAGCAGTGGCAGAATTCTCACCAAGCAAAATTCGAGAATTCTGCTCATTTATAAACTATGTTATATTCTTTCTTTCCTGTGTTATTTTCTTTCCTTTCTGTGTTATTTTCTTTCTTTCCTGTGTTATTGTATACACACACACACTATCTTAGATCGACAACAGAATTCTAAACAGAATTGATCATTTACCAGCAGAATTTTGTAAGAATTCTGTATTCTCTACAGAATTTTGTATCGATACAAGAATATATATATTTCTAATCGAAACGGAAGTTTTTCTTAGAATTTTGTGTAAAAGCAGAATTATGAGTTTGTTATAAAGCTTTCCTGCATTTTATCTAAGGAATATTTTGAACTGGAATCAGAAGTTGAATATTCAGGTTTTGAAGAATTTTTCAAATATAATTACCATCTGCTGAAGTACTTTATTATTAGTGTCAACCTTATCGCTTTACTTTATGCAACCGTTTTCATATGAATGTTTTCTTAAATATTTTCTCATTAAAATTTCCATATCTGAATTCAAAAATGTTGATTTGTCGATTAATGGAGTTTTACAAAGAAATCAATGCAGAAAAAAAGATTTTCAACACAACCCCATTGGGGCTAAAATGTGGA